>VZSZ01009274.1:384199-395525 GCA_013398815.1 Ibidorhyncha struthersii | reverse complement strand
GAGCGTGGCCAACAGGTCGAGGGAGGTCATTCTCCCCCTCTACTCTGCCCTGGTGAGGCCGCATCTGGAGTATTGTGTCCAGTTCTGGGCTCCCCGGTTCAAGAAAGACAGGGAATTGCTGGAGAGGGTCCAGCAAAGGGCTACAAAGATGATTAGGGGACTGGAACATCTTTCTTATGAGGAAAGGTTTAGGCACTTGGGTCTTTTTCGTCTAGAGAAAAGAAGACTGAGGGGGGGATCTTATCAATACTTATAAATACTTAAAGGGAGGGTGCCGGGGGATGGAAACAGTCTTTTTTCAGTGGTGCCCCGTGATAGGATAAGAGGTAACAGGCACAAACTTGAGCACAGGAAGTTCCATCTTAACATGAGGAGGGACTTCTTTACTTTGAGGGTGGCCGAGCTCTGGAACAGGCTGCCCAGAGAGGTTGTGGAGTCTCAAACTCTGGAGACGTTCAAGACCCACCTGGATGCCGTCCTGTGCAACCTGCTGTAGGAAAACCTGGTCTGGTAGGGGGGTTGGACTAGATGATCTCTAGAGGTCCCTTCCAACCCTGACCATTCCGTGATACGTAGAACTAACCTTCATGACAACAATTCATTATACTACTAAGTTTTTACTCAAAGAAAGAACAATTTATTTTGTGGACCGAAGCAAAGGGATTGATGGTGGTAGGAGGGGAGACACTTCTAGAACATTTGCCTTCTGATTGACTATGTACTAATGCTGTGTAATTACTAGAAAAGCAGCAGCAGAAGAGATAAGGAAATAATCCACATCTACCTACCTTCATCACCAGAAAGCATCAGACCATGAGAAACAGAGCAAATGCACAGTTTTGTGTTTTGGTTGTTGGTTTTTTTTGTGGGAGGTTTTGCTTTTTGTTTGTTTGGGTTTTAGTTTTTTGTTTTGTTTTTTAACTGCTGGGTTCTTTGAGGAGTTGTTTTCGAATTGCCTTATTCATTACTATTGTCAATGGCGATTAAATTTCCTTCATTTAAACAGTGAAAATCCTTCCTTCTCATCCAGAGATGCTCCCAGAAAATTGAGAAATACTTCAGCTGTGACACAGGATTGCTTCTTTACTCTTTTTTATATATACATTCATGCCTTCATTCACCTTCCTTGCTGAATCTTCTTGGCTTTTAAGGTCCCTCAGCATCCTTGCCCAGCTGATAGAAATGATTTCTCATTCTTCAGATGAGATAACTTACAAACTCCATTCGTGCAATCAGGACCAGATCCTATGATGTCAAAGAAAACCTGAAATAGGATCCCCTGAAACTGGTAACATGTATGGCAGGAGATAAAAAGCACAGATTTTTTTCAGCTGTGTTTAGTCATTTTCAAATTTAGCCTCTTCGTAGTGCTGGAGCAAGCTGACATCATGAAGTGCTCCATTTAGTTTGCAAAGTAGGAGGATGCTCCCATGCAGTCTGAACATAACCATTCTTAAACAATTCAGTGCTGTCTTTACCAGGCTTCTGTCTACTGCTCATCAGTAAATATGCAAGTGAAACGTTTTTAGGTTCACTTCTGAAGCAGAAAGGCAGACAAGAGTAGCAAAAGAATCCTCGACTTGGACTCTGAACAATGAAGCAAACACTCAGATGGTGATGCTCCACAGCTGCCTTCTGGAAAAGAAAATGCCTGCTTGAACTGCCACCAACTGTAACAGCTAAGTGGCAAATCGTGGAAAAAATATGGAAGGAAACCCATACAGTGAGCTAAAGTGGCAAGCAGAGATTTAAAATTTGATTTGACTGATCTCTTTGCAAATCTAAGGGGTGTACGTAACACTAACATTAGGCACAGGAGAATAAGTAACCTAATTCAGGAGTATGGAATTGCTTTTTGAAAGCATTTTGAAAAAAGCTTATAAATTAAGGCTTTCAGAAGCTCCTGTCCCACAACTGTTTTCAAATTCTTTTCTAAATCCTTAACCCTTTATTTTACTAAAATAATCTTCATTTTATCTTCTTTTTCTTAAAGCCTTTCTTAAAATTCATTAATGAGTGTGTCTTTAGATGAACTGATCAACATTAAGCATGCTGTTCTATGAACCAGTGACGAACTTGCACAGTATGCCCATCTAACTTCAAATACGCATTTTCAGGTTCTCAAGCTGTGTCTATGAAGACACTTACCAGGCAGCACACAAAAGACTGAAAAGGACCTACGATTATACCTACTTATGATGCAAACCAGTGTAGTTTCGTTGAGTTCAGACAGACATGAGTGGATAAAGCAAAGACACTAACACATAAATTGCAGCAGCCCAGGACAAGGCCTCAACAACACCTCAAGATTACTAACAAGGGAAAATCTTAGTCAGAATTTGCTCCCTACAAATTGCAGGGGACAGGGCTCTATAACTTCCACGCAGAAAGGAAGCAGTTAAATGAATGTCAACACTAATATCACATTAAAAAAGAAAATTTAGTTTTCCTCAGAGAGTCCAGCAGAACTCTGCTATGGGAGATTTCCTGGATCAAAAAGGCGCAGACGGCTTAATGCCCAGGCCAGAAGGTTCAAGGCATAGGAGGATTGTGGACCTTGCTATGCCCTACATAACGCAAATAGTCATTTTTCCTTTTCTTTGGTGTGTGAAACTGAAGAGGTGGATTCCTCAGATGTCTTTGGGAGATTACTGCAGCTGATCATTGTGCTTGCTGGAGTCTATATTGTGCTGGTGATTGAAATCACAGGATTTCTGGTACAGAGGACCTTCCTATTGCAGTTAGGAAGAGATACTTCTGCTATCAGGTTTACAAGTTTTACAGGTTTCTGAGAACATCTGAGCTTAACCTTTGTTTTCTGAGAGGACTAGTACTAACAAACTATCAACCAAGTCAAAGCCTGCAAAGGGCAAATGCTAGAGATCGTGAACAGTGGTTCAGTGAAAATTTCCTGTTGGATTTCCAATAAGAAGAAACTACAGTTTTCAGCATTCACTGAATAGTATTTACTTATCTGAGCAACCTACAAAGCTTATTCGGCTTTTCACCTCTCTGCTGTGTCTACAAGCCCTAATTAGAGCCAAAATTGTTCTGATGTTGAAGCTTTTCCTCAAGAACTCTTCAAGTTCTCCTTCCAATATCCCAAAACATCCCCCAACATAAGCTACCTACTTGCCATCAAAGTGTAATGGCTGTTATTTTCTCAGGGCCTGAGCCAGATTTGAACCAGAGGAAGACATGTAACTAATAGCATACTAGCTAGTCCCTGCCACCTTCTAACTGCCTTTCGAAGAGGAAGCTCCCCTTAACACGAAACAGTCTCACTACTTGCTGTAGTTAGCAGCTCCCAGATTGAAAAGACGTATAAGCAACCAGCAGCAAATGCCAGAGGGAACCTAGAGCCCTTCAAAATCAAATCAAAAAACCCAAACAAGCAAGCAAACAAGGAGCAAGGGAAACTTTGCTCAGTGCTTAATAGTTTAAAAACTCTGTCTCTGGAGAATTCAATTCCTTCTGCTGTGATGTGTCCTCCTGCTGTTTAACAGCAAGCTCTGTTGACTCACAGCTGCTACTCTGTGCAGGCCCTGGGCTGCCTTCAGAAGGAAGGCACATGGAAAAGACAAAGAACCCTTTCCCTCACTCAAAATAGCAAAACCTGAGTCAGAGAGAAGACAGCAACAGAGAAGGAAGTCAGAAGTCTGCATTACACCAGTGGTGACAGAGTAAGCCAAGACAAAAAGCTGTACGTAGCTGACGCTACTCTCGTTAGATTGAAAGTCCCCATACAGAACGGACCATGCTTTGTGCTCTACCTCACCCATGCTTCTGCTTTCATATCCAAAAGGCCCTCAAGTTCCTGACACATTGTGATCCAGTCTGGGATTCAAAGCTCAGTAAAACCTATATGTAGTAAACATGAGTCACTTAATTGGAAGAGCAAGAAGAGTTCAGTTATTTGCTAAGATGTGTATTTTTGAAGAGGGCAAAAGAAATGTCACATTGTGTGCAGAAAACACCATCACAGGTTTATCCATAAAGTCTTGATCATACTTTTCAACACCCTATGCCTTGAAGCCATAAATACTAGACCAAGATAAGACATCCCCAGATAAGTTTCAGGGGGGGATTTACAGAGAAAAAAACAATCAGTGCAGCCTACCTTTTATTTTTTGCTAAATTTTTATAGCAGCAGAGGCAGGACACTGACCAAGAAGTGACAAGAACCACCACCTCTAAGGTTAAAAATCTCTCTGGTGTATATCTGATCACACTCAGAAGTTGCATCTGGGTATTAAAAACAGAGTGAGAAATCAGAGAAGAGATTTGAGCATTGGAACAATTACTAGCAGCTTCAAAAACCTGCTAGAGGTATCCAGATAAGAAGCTTCTCTTGCTCTGGAGAAGATTTTTTTCACTGAAAGGTCTATCCAGCATTGGAATAGGCTGCCCAGGGAGGTGGTGGATTCGCCATCCCTGGAGGTGTTTAAAAAAAGGGTAGACATGGTACTTGGGGATATGGTTTAGAAGTGTTTTTTGTCAGGTTAGGTTAATGGTTGGACTCGATGATCTTAAAGGTCCCTTCCAACCTTAACGATTCTATGATTCTATGAAGATGCAGAACATGGCATTTACATGCCACAGCTCATGGGGATTAATGGTTGTTGGCAGAAACTGCAGCTCATGTCTAGAATGTGTCCTGAGCTAAGTGAGTAAGAAAAAAATCAATTTACAATGGTGTCATCAATTTAGTTATGTCCTAAAATTCCCCAAATGAGTGAAATGTAACAGCTATGAAAATTGTAAGATGTGCATTAGGAGTTCTGCTGAAAGGTATTTGGGTATTTGAAATGGAAAATCGTTACAGACTTGCCCTAGACTTGTAGTTGTTCCACATTAATTAGGACTAATTATATGGAGTTAAAAAGTGGGGAAGGAAGTTGGTCTTAACCTCATTTAGGCATGTAAGGATTCTGTACCTCTTCTCTACTCATCACCTCCGCACCACTTACGGGGATTAGAGACTAAAAATTATAAATCAGGAATCCACTCTCAGTCAGCAGAAAAACCGTAAAGTGCAAGTTCAAGCTTTTGGAAAATGCTAAGAACATAAGCGGGAAGACAAGCAAGGTCAGACTGTTCTTTACAGAAGCATGAGGAAATGCGAGGCAGAGCTGTGAAGACACTGAACACGCACACGAAGGTATGCGTGGTAGTCAGGAAGCAAAAATGGCAGGCTCCAGGGACACGCAATGGGTGAAGAAGCCTTTCACCCCAGGCACCTGTTTCTGTAAAGAAAGAAGCTGTTCTGCAAAACAAATGGAAGTTTTCTATCCATGACTTCAAAAATAACTAGTGAGTCACTTCTATCACTTTCCACACTGACATTAAACTCATTTTAGCAACCCAAGGCAGGCTAATACCCTGGCCAGCTTGTGAAAAGTTACTTTTCTTCATATTTCCCAAGAGTCTTTTTCCACCTTGCGGCAGAAGCTCAGTGAACTTCAGCCTTTCCAAACACCAGCTTCCAATATTTCCTCCTTGCAAAGACAGTATCGCCAGATGAGTATTTCTCTAGTCCAAATCTAATTGAAATCAGGACAAATAAGACACACAAGAGCTCCCAAAACCACAGCGTCCACATAAATAGGAGAATGAGGAGAGCAGAACTGCTAATGATTTTAAGTGACATGATCAGATAATTTAAGTTTCCAGGGGAAGCCCTGGAACGTTTTTGCACAAGACCTAAATAAATACATAAATAAGTGTGGAACTAGGCAGACCCCTGCAAAATGCAACCACCTTCATGACTTAATCATGCTATCAACACGGAACGACCACAGACAACAAGACACAGCCTCAGCTTTACTGTTTGCTATTTAGTATTGTGGCTGCTCTGAAACTATGGCATCTTGACGTAGGCTGCAGACGGTTTCCCAAGTCCTCTTAAGTCATGACAAAGCCACAGGCCTCAGTAAATATCAAGGAAGACATAAACTGCAGAGGACTATACAAAGTCTTAGGTGATTTTGGAAAACCTCTTTCTGAGATTAATTTGAAGAGGAGAAAAAGGAAGCTGGAGAGATAGATATTCTTTCTAACATCATTTCAGGTTTTTGTATTCCAAACACCCACCAAGGGCCTGGGAAAAGCCAAGCAAAGGATGCCTGGGGTCTGTGGGAACACAGCACCATCTTGTGGAGTGAAGGGAAGTAGTATAAGACACAAGGAGTAAGTATTTCAGCACTTCAGACATCTGCAGCTTGGCTTTTTGACAGCCTGCTCTTCTAGCAGGTTAACAAATCTCTCTATATCGAATTTGTGCTTTATAAAAAAAAGTTCACTGCAGATCTATAAAGAACAAATGAACAACAAACAACTCCCTATTTTTAGCTCTCAAACTCATCACCATTAACATAAACACTGGGGGCCTCTTCATAAATAGAGACGTGTGGGCAGACAACCATCTGTACTGAATGCTATTTGCCAGCAAGCCTAGCGCAGCTGTGAGCACCCTTTTCTTGCAAGTCTGAATTTCCTGTGCTTAAGGTGGGCAAAGAAAACAAGTCTCCAAGTACTAAATTTGCCAAGACTAAAGACCTATACTTCCACCTATTCTGTATTGGAAAAGAAAAAAAAAATCCTTTTTCCATTTAGGAGGAGTTGGAAGAAACTCAAAGGCAGCTATTCCACCCTTTCCAATATTTGCTCTCAAACATGGAGATATGCTTACAGAGCACCTGAGAGCAAGCAACTTAAGTCACCCAGCTGGTTCACATCTTGCTGGTCATAAATAAGAATTTCCTGGTACCAGTGAAAGTATGAAGTAGAAACTAACCAGGTTTTCATTGACTGAACTCAGAAATTAATCCCTGCAACAGAAAGCATTTAAGTGTCCTGGCTTCTAAAGGAGGCAGGCAAATGCAGGGGTCTCTGGGCAGGAGGATGTAGTTGATCTTACTTTCTGCTCCATCCCAAGTATGGGGCTATACCTAGCTCCACTTTAGAGAATACTTCCAAGTTTATTCTTATTTCATCCTGGTCTCCAGGATGAAATTTATTTAAAACAAGAAGCATTATGATATACTGTCTATGCATTTTGAAGAACTCCCATAATGGGCTTAGTACAGGTCTCTCAAGTGTGGTATTTGGGCTAAGTATGTTCTCTGGTGTGCATAAATTAAGTTTAAATGACTTGATCTATCAATCTTCCATGCACATGTGCCATCAGTAGCAATTCCACTGCCAAGTGGAAAAAAAAAAAGGAGAAAACAGGCTGATTTTTTTTTTTCCTGCCAGTACAAACACTTAACTCTTATGATTTGTGTTTAAGCAACGGGAAGCAAAGACAATTTTTCCTGACCTCAGTTCTCAGCATTCAAGCAACTATAACAAGATGAATTCTCAGGATATTCTCCATGCTGCTGCACTATCTGCTGCAGCATCATGTGGAGCAATACAGGCTAACCCTAAATTTAAGCATGAAGGACTAACATGGTGTCCTACCTGGTCTAACATACCATGCAAATGTGTGCAACTCAGCAATACTTCAGACAGGTATTTCAACTATCTATGTATGGCAACTCATCTACCACGTAGGTATGCTACACAGCTGACAGTGCTATTATGAGATCAAGATCATGTCCCACTGGATAACTTTGTATGTTTTCTGGAGTCAAACATTGTTCCCATTGACCCTGAGATCGATATTGATCTCTCTCTCTCACACATACATATTCCCTCAACCAGATTTTCTCTGGCCCCATATCACATAGCTGAAGTGCCTACAACCAGTTGCCAGCAGTGAGATTCACAGTCACTGCTTCTGAGAACTTCTGCTCATTCACACGTAGCCAGGGCTTGAAAGCCAGGTCTGCTCAGTTCATTCTGCACTGGTAACACAACCAATCCAGTGTTACAACAGCAAAACAGAAAAATGAGTCTTTGCTGATGTCAGCTGCCTTCTGTAACGTGCAGATATCTTGGATCCATAATTTAAACCCTGGTTTAAACCCAGGCACTTCTCCATGACAGTCTGCATTTCCAAGTGAAAGACACCTGACTGCTGAAGTCTCCAGTAGTAAAAAGAAATACCAATATTAGCTCTCTCTTCAGCATTTTGTGGTCTTCAATTATGAGAATATCTGTGACAGATGAACTATTAAAGACACAGATGCTTCTAAGGGACCTACAAACTGTATGATGGATGGCTTGTGATATTGCTATCTATCTTCATCATTTGCCTGAGATCAGCAGGGCAGAAATGTAACAGACAGAAGGTCATTTAGTGTAATCTGAAAAAGAAAGAAAAAAAAAAAAAGAAAAGAAATATGACAGATAGTTATGGGAAGCCTGCAAACCTGACACCAGCTTTGCTGTGGCCAAGCACTGCAATTAGGTTTCAGACCAGAAGCAAGAGGAAGACTAGAGCTCCAACCACACTTCCTTCAAAATCAACATGCCAGAGTCTCTCTGGAAGAAAAAATTGCGTATTATTTGGCAGGTGTGTTATTAAAGACAGAGTCTAGTCAAGACACTCTGGTCTACAGGTCAGTTATATTATCCGAGACAGTTACTCAAATGGACACAAGCACACTCTCCGGTTCAGGCTAGAGGCATTTGAACAAAAGCACGCTGTGGAGATCAGTCAACTCTCCTTTCCTAGGAAAGGAGTTGTTTTCTACTCTCTTTCCCCATCCCATTCAAGATCACCCTCTTGAGAACCGTGCTGGCAACAGAAACATCCTGAAAGGCATCTCCCAGGCCAGGGAGGTGACCACAAGACCACACTGCTCATCTCCAGCACAGAGATCTGTGAAGAGCCTCAGGGAGAGACTGACTAAATCATAAACCTCTCAACAGAGGAGGATGAACTAACTTAGGTCAACACTTTGAAACTAAGATTAGTTGTCTTCTTTCTCAGGTTTTTAAGCTCTCTCTCCTAATTTTCAAGATAAAGTTATCATTCTGATGCAGCCAATGAATCCTGAACTTCGTTTTGAAAATGATGAAATCAACCACATCCCACTTTTTTATTCCTTTTTTTTCTGTTCAGAACTATTCTAAGATTTTCACTGAAATATTCTTATAAATAAATAAGCATATAAATATGCTTACGCTTATATGAAATATTGCTTGCCCTAAATGTGCAGTTTTCCCTGATTAAACACCACCCAAGAAATTTTTTTACCAGTTCTGTATATACCTAAGAGTTTGAAATGAACATTCACAGATTTGGAAGCTTTTTTCTTTTGTGGACACCCAGTAGCTAACTGGTTTCTGTTAACACGCTCCAATACAAACCATGTCATTTGATTATTCTTTTTTACTGAAAAGACTATTTCCTTCACAATCAGAGAAATTCCTTTGTGGCCCAAAATCTCTAAGGACAGCAATAGGCAACTGAAGTCCCAGGCTTCACTCTCAGTACTTGCACAGACCTCAGATGACAGTATGCAATGAAACAACCCCACAAAGATAATCAAATCCACCAAAAAACGCTCCCTCCTTGCAAAGCTTGTTTCACAGGTACCCAAGCAGTCAGGTTCAATCTGCCCCTTGGGGATCATTAAACTGTAATTACGGTTTTGCATCTAATCCCCAATGTTCCATAGCTGAGATTATTATAGCAGCTCCTGGGTAACAAGATTGCAATGTAATAAAGATATGTCCCTATATACAGCTAAACTCCACTGGAGATCAATAGCTAGCCTTCTTCCAATGACAGGCAATAATTAGTACATTAGGCAGCCTGGATAGTGAACAAGAATCTCCTTCAGGACCTCTGACTCTTCCTGCCTTTGTTTTTCTGTTAATGATTTCCATTGCAAAAACAAACAGGACAAGCATACAAGATGTCTCTCTCTCCCCCTTCTCACCTAGCCTCCTCCTTTATGTAGCCCCAGACTTGAAGGCTCAAAAGCCAGCAAGAAGAAAAAAGAAAAAAGAAATTAAAAAAATTCTAGCACCGCCTGCAACTCTCTGCATGTTGGCAATTCTCTCAGCTACCTGTGACCTGTAAATATTTTATGACATACATTTATCCACGCTAATGACTGTAATCTTAAAGGTAGCTTTCAGTCTAAGGTATAAAAAAATATATAAATCTTAAATACAAAACAATTAGGCATATTTATATGTGTTCTAAGAGAATCCCATGCCAGTTTTTGCTCTGCCAATACTGGCATAAATCTCAAGTTACCTCATTGAAATAAAATGAATTATTTTGTATTTGTAAGTAAGCGTTACTGCAAAAGAAGTCTAGTCCATAAAATCCAAAGATCACCTTCAATCTCCATCTATCTGTTCTCACCCATTAATGCAGACTTCTCTTTGCAAACTGTTTTCTATGCAGGCAGCCAGGGAAATAAACAATAATCACCTTGAGGACCCTACAGGAATAAGAAGGCAATACAGCATGTGCTACAACAAACAACTCCACGCTGTCTGGGAAAGCACTAAGCGAACCTATCCCATCTCATTAACACCATTACACTCCACTTACCACACATCAGACATAGAGCAATGGATTAGAAGCACAGACATCTAACTCAGTTGGGTGCTGCAAAGATGCGAGAGCACAAAAAACCTGGCTGGGGCAAAAAATAGATTAACGATTATTGCAAGCCAGAGCTTCCATTGACATTAGGCCCAACATGGGAATCACACTTTCATAATCTGTAATGCCATTTATGGCAGATTCATAGGGGAATGGAGGCAACAAAGCCACCTGTATTTTCACCTGGATTGGTGACTGGGGTATCCTGTTGCAGATCAACAGCAACAGCTGCAAGATTAACAGGCTTTTGCAAGGGTTTTCCCCTTCTTTCTTTTGATTCTGTGAAACACGTTTTCTATGGCTGTGAATGCTTGGCTGTCAGAAGACCATAATATTGTGGAAAGATCTGCCACTTTGATCTGCTTGGTCTTATGAGAGCTATATAAAAATTCAAATTAGTGGCTGACATGCTGGAAGGCTGTGCTGCCATTCAGCGTGACCTGGGCATGCTGGAGAATTGAGTGGAGAGAAACCTGATGAAGAGAGTGGAGAGATGCCCTGATGAACAAGGGTGAGTGTAGGGTACTTCATCTGAGGAGGAATAACCCCAGGCATCAGTACAGGTTAGGGGCTGACCTCCTGGAGAGCAGCTCTGTGGAAAGGGACCTGGGAGTCCTGGTGGACAACAGGATGACCATGAGCCAGCAATGTGCCCTGGTGGCCAAGAAGGCCAATGGCATCCTGGGGTGCATCAAGAAGAATGACACCAGCAGGTCAAGGGAGGTTATCCTCCCCCTCTACTCTGCCCTGGTGAGACCACATCTCTCATGGAGTATTGTGTCCAGTTCTGGGCTCCCCAGTTCAAGAAGG
>VZSZ01009274.1:360592-384156 GCA_013398815.1 Ibidorhyncha struthersii | reverse complement strand
CTTATAAATACTTAAAGGGAGGGTGCCAGGTAGATGGGAACGGTCTTTTTTCAGTGGTGCCCAGTGATAGGAGAAGAAGTAACAGGCACAAACTTGAACATAGGAAGTTCCATCTTAACATGAGGAGGAACTTCTTTACTTTGAGGGTGGCAGAGCAGTGGAACGGGCTGCCCAGAGAGGTTGTGGAGTCTCCCACACTGGAGACATTCAAAACCTGCCTGGACGCCATCTTGTGCAACCTGCTGTAGGTGACCCTGCTCTGGCAGGGGGATTGGACTAGATGATCTCCAGAGGTCCCTTCCAACCCTGACCATTCTGTGATTCTGTGATTCTTTACAAAAGTAGACACACCATCTGCATACCATGCGGCACCCAAAATACCTCACGCTGATGAAACTGTAACTGGTGTGAGATTCATCTACAGTATTCAGGGAATACAATTGAGGATAGAAGTTTCATAGCACTATGTGAAAAAAAAATCCACTTAAATAAGGGTTCTCAAGCTCAGGGTGACTTTTGCCTACAAATACGATGCTACATACACTTACCATCAGCTTCCAAATTCAGTCTGTACCATCTTCTGTGGAGAATCCAATATAAGAAGAAAATAATCCTTAAAGAGTGAAATCGATGGTGGAAGATTATTTTGGTGTTTTCCTGAGTTTTTACATCTACTGCTTCTTAAAGCAAATATACACATGTGCAGGATATTGCAAGGAAAAAGCTACATTAGAAATTAATCAAATCCTTGTTACACTTGACAATTTAGAACGCTTAATTTATTAACTTACATTTAGTGGAAAGATGTGCTTAGAGATGATCATCAGCAAACAGAGCTTGGGGTGACAGAAGAAGAGAGACTCCTATTTTGCTGCACCGCATTTCTGTTACTGCCGTCAACTTACATCAATGTCTTATCAGAGATCACACCCTGGGTGTGCCATTACTGAAGGAACAGTTTCAGAGGCCAGATCTTCCATGGAGCTAAATACCCAGGACACAGTACCACTCGCTCAGCTACTTATAACATGAAAAGTGATAATTATTGCCATGACTACCAAAACGTATCACGTAAAAAAAATACTGTCAAAGAGAGCAGAGATCACAAGGAACAAAATTATGGCAAGAGCCTTCTGTGACATGTTTATGAAAATGGCATAGCTGCTGAGCAGTGTCAGGAAGAGAATTAAGTAACTGCTTGAACTGCTCAAAGGTTGATAACAGAAGCTGTAATCACTGCCACCTGTAAAAATTCTCTCTCCTTCCATCCTATTGAAGTCTGTAGCACGGCTGGACCATAGCTTATGTGCTGACAGCAGCCAGGTGTGCACAGATATCAGTGACTGATTGCAGCTCTCATCCTAAATGCTCCTTCTGCCAAGCTGTTGAAGCAATCGTAATTAAATTACTCACTAGAGACCTAGCTGCATTTTGGGCATCACAAAAGGATAAAGTTGGCTAGCTTTCACAATTGAAAAAAAGGAAACACTTTTCTGTCAGGGCACCTTGAGAAGTTGAAAGGTACAGAAGAACCAATTCCAAAAAGCACCTGTCACTCAAATTCCCTCTTTCTCACACAAATTCCTCCCCTGGGTATCGACAACACTTTCCATCCCAGATGACTCCCGAAGGGAATATGAGGCAGGCAAGCAAGCTCTCGATCTACAGCCTGACCTGATGTTTTACAGGGAGGGGAAATGCCTTTCAGTACAAAGAAAAGCAACAAGCATTCTTAAACCACTCAAGTGCTAAAGCAATTATGTAGTGGGTTATTACTGAGCATCAGAAAAGTACACAGTTCTTTAATAAGAAGTAGCACTAGATCCTCGCCCTAAAGATGTCACAGTTCTTGGAGTTACAGTGCAAATGAAAGTAAACAATGGTAAGAAGGGCAAAAGCAGAGTTCACAACCCAAATCACAATGGTACAATTTACATCACAGACTGAAGTACACAGTTGCACTTCCCTCCCCTTTTATTCCAATTCTCAGAGGATAAGATCACTCAGAGACAGGAGACACCAAAGGCTTAGGGTAGGAACTGAAAATGAGCCATCAGCCAGAAGACACTAGTTATAGTAGAGGGTACGTAAAAGAGCACTCAGTAAGTGAGGGCAAAGCATGAGGAGGGAAATAAGAAGTAGGCAGGGTGCCTGACCTGCTGTAATGAAGTATGATTCACTCAAGATAAATCAGAGGTGACTCTTGCTTCAATGTAGGGCGGATGTCTCTGTAGTATCAAAGGCAAATCCCTAAGCGTGCTGATATTTAAACAGCTGACTGGTTTAGCCATGCATGACTAATGAAGTCTATGCAGATTTATTTTCTACACACTAGCAACCTCTTGCTCTCTGACTCAGTAAGTGATAAGCTCGGCACATTAGAAATGAATGGGTGATAATTAAACATGAACAATGAAGAGGGTTTCTGTAAGTAAATCAAGCCAAGCATGCTGGCATTGACATTAAGGGAGGTCATGAAGTCTGGACAAAAATTGGCCCAGATGGTGAAAAACACAAAATACTGAGGGAGAGGGAATAGGGTCCATCTCCCAGCTGGGGGTCTGAATCCTGCCATGGAGATAGTTATAACTGCTCAGTGACACAGACAAAACAAGTGTGGCGTGCAAATGGCTCATAAGCACATCAGAATAAAGCCATCGCCATAAAGCAATGGTTACTACTTTAGCCATTTGCCTTGCTAGCAGTCTCTTCTAATGACTATTCCACCATGCTATCTAAGCAGAGGTGAGTGGAGCTGGTTCCAACATTGCCTTTTTGCAACCTAGTCTACAGACTATGCTCCAGAAGCATCAATCCACTTAAGTACTCATTCACTCATTTGCGCAGAGGGGGGCAAAAAAGGAAGGGCATTAGTCGAAGAGGGATGGGTGTCCTCTGACATCCCTGGCACCTCATCTAGAACGCACATGTGGCAGGGAGGCCAGCTTCAGTCTTCCTCACTGAATCCAAAATGCTCTGTGCTTTAGTCTAAAGTATTGGTCTTAGACTTGTTCTGCTAATTTTGATACCACTCCTTTTAACTCAAGGAAAGAAAAAGAGATTTTGGCTTGTGAGTAAGCCTCACTATGATTACAGAGCTGAAGTTATCAAAAGCTCTTCCTGTGACAGTGCTAAATTAATGAACAAAAGAGCAAAGTCACCATGACTCCCTTTCCCTCTAATCTTTCTCTCCAAATGTGATTCACAGAAAGACAGTAGAAGCATATAGGTTATGCATCACATGGAAAGGGATCTTGGAAGAAAATGTAACTTATTGCACAAAAATGAACAACAGCGCTGTGTATTACCTCTCCTTCAGACAAAAAACAAGCACCACTTACCCAAACAATCACACTGGAAGGTTAGAGGATTGCTCTTATTGACAAGCTCTTTGAAAAGCATGCAGACTGGAAGCATATAAACATACACACACAAGAGGACAAGCAAACATAGGCTCTTTTCCTTTTACCTATCAAATGGAAAACTTGTTTGTAAACCAGGTGGATGTTACAACCCAGAGTTTATAAATAAATGAATAAATAACCCTCCTAAAAAGCCAATCAATTGTCAGCAGATGGACTTCACTGTTTCAACAACAACAACAACAAAAAAGCTGTTTGAAAAAGTGCTTTATACTCTGCTCGCACTAGTCACTGCTGCAGGTTATTGATCTTTTACAGACAAACAGCCTCCATTAATACATACTTGTGTTAGCCTGGCAATTTATCCTGGAAAGCTTGACCCTCAGTGTTACTCATCTGCATGAGGCACTGAGTAACAGGCAGTCTTTTCAATGATCTAGTTTGGCATACATATACCATTCCCTTTAGCTAGATCACCAAAGCCTATTTTTTATGCATTCTGTCTGTGGAGGAAAAAAAAAAAAAAAAAGTCATTGTTTGACCAGATAGACAAGAACTTGAAAAAGTTAAAGAATCTGTAAAGCTGTTCATAGGACAACAGTTTACATACATGCCGCATCTCAGGTAACTTGGAGTCTTTAACTACCATGTTTTCATCTCTTATCACGGTGAAGAACAGTAACAGGATGGAGTTCACCCCAGATGCAAGATGCTTCACTAACATTGTGGGTTACTTTCTAAATCTGATACCTTATCTGCCCAGAGTTACACATTTGAACAGTCTAAGCAACAGTTTGACATGCCAAGGTTGTTTAATATTCTTAAGTATCAATTGCAGTATCTTAATGCTGATTTCATACATCTTAGAGTAACAACAAATTCTGAAAATAAGTTGAAAGAACACATTTATTGAATGTGATGCTGGACTGATTAAAATATCTCTAGAGACTGAAGAATGAGGGACCACTTCAAAAAACGAAGAACAGATCTTAAATGGCAAGGAGAATGGAACCAGCATATCCCAAATAGTACTGTTGCTTCTATTTCTGTTTCTGCTTTTCTTTATAGGTGTTAATGTTGGCTAGTATGCAAGGCAGACCTTTAAATCCACTTTTATACAACAGACCTTCTCAAATAAATTTGAATGCAGGGAGTGTCTGTGTTTTTTGTTGGCTTTGTTTCTTAACATTGGTATACAAAATGATACAACTCAAAAAGAAACATATTAACACTGAATTAATGCCCCCATAGCTTCCATTAATTTCTTATTCTGAGGAATCCTGATTCTTACAGTGTAAAGAACATCTAAAATAGTTGTACAAGAACAGCTAAAAATTAAGGTGGTATCATAATTTACACTAGGAATTGAAATCCTTGTCTTGTTAAACAACACTAGTGAAAGTACAAATGTGTCCATAGATGTACAACATGCATCTCTGCCACCCATACTTCTCCTTCACCTTTCAGAAACAGCAGTTCCAAGCTAACTCCAACTGAACTGGGAAACTCAATGGCCCAGTTCTGGGACAAAAATTAAAAAGCAAAAACATATTGGCACATTAAGCTTTCTTGAGTATTGATAAGACCGAATGACTTTGCAAAGTTTACATTCACAAATAACAAATCACACCTACCAATAGTTAACTGGGGATAATATAAAGAGATCATCAAGAATAATTGAAGAGAACGCCACACATGCCACGTACCTATCTCAGAGGCACTAAAATATACTGCATCAAACACATGGAAACACCAATTTTCCAGTGTGGACATTTGAATTAACAGAAACAGAAAGACAAAATATATTCAGTAAGTCCTCTTTTTGCTACTGTTTCCACTGTGTAAATCTAGACCTGTTCTATCGACTTCAATATTTCATACTTAGATCAGTGGGAGACCACAATTTGCTCATAAAATAGAAATAGCCATCTATGAAATTAATAGAATTAGACTCCTGTGGCAAAAAAAAAGGTTCTACCTAAGAGCCTGATGCATTTCTAAATAATAGCAAGGCTTCAGGTTACACAGAAGTTATCTCCCCCTGCCATTACTTCCACTAAAATCCAGTCTAAAGAACATTTAATTCAATTTACATAAGAGTGCCTATACTTGCATTAGACTCAGGTATAATAGCAACCATATCTAACAGATAGGAAGAGGAAGGAAGCCTTCTCCTTCTCCACAACCCACAACACTTCATAACTTCATCAGGCAACAAGGAGTAGAANAAAAAAAAAAAAAAAAAAAAACAAAAAGATGTTATACGCACTTTTTGAAGATCCTGGTTGAAGTCTTGTTGTGTTCCAGGAGAAGTCCACATGACTTACCTTTCCAGACCAATTTGAAACCCACATCCTCCTGTGAGCATTTCTAAATCACCAGCCAGGCCTGACACTGGGTGGCTGACTACTATGTTGCCCACATCACCTCCACTCATATCAAACCCCTGTCTCTGCTCTGCGTGGTTTCCAGCTGCCGGCATTAAAAAGCAGTGAGGAATCCCCAAATACAGACACAGGAACCCGGCTTCCCAACGCTTCAGAGCCTACTGAGTCATTAGCAATGGCGTGACAAGGGCACTGCGATATTCTGGAGCCGTGAAGCCCAGCACATTAGAAACAAACCCGATAGTATCAATAATCACTTCAGAGATTTCCTGGACATATACTTAAATACAGCCCAACACTATTCAAAGTAGCATTTCTTTCACAGAGCAGTTTTATAATGTGCTATGCTTAGCAAGTCTAAACTGAATGACTGAATAGATACTTCAAGAATGGGGAACTTGGTCTCCAATTGACAAAAGCAAACCAAAACACAGAAAATCAGAGCCAAATCTTGTGGCTCCAATATGAAATGTTTCTTCTGGACCCAAAGGAGTCATTTCATTCTGGATTCCAAAATAACCCAAAATTAGATGTGGCATTACAGCCTATAAATCTGTGTCTGTAGTACCCTCCTTATAAAGCCCTTGTCAAAGTAGGAATGCTGATAGGCCTTTCTTTCTTGGGAGAATGGGGAGACCAACGCAGATAACACCACATTTTATGAATGACTCAAAAAACAAGCTTTTTGGCCTTCAGCAGAAACAGACTGTCACCATGTGTTAAACAGCTTGTCATCTGTCCCATCAATTCGGCCACATCTCAAACTTGTAGGGGAAGGGTTGCAGATATGACAGTGCTGTGGCAACAATATCACATGGACCTTGCTGGTACCACTAATAAAGCCTACCTCAAATCCCCTTAAAGAAAAGCAGCAGCTTGTGAGACACAGGTGGTCAAAGAACACTGCAAGAGTCTTTTCTGGTCTTAATATTTACAAGCACAAAGAACCATATTATTGAAGCCTACTGTTATGCTTACTACAGCACTCATAATATGCTTGTTTGTTCCCTGCCTTGGAGCAGGGAGGGAGAAGGGGACTAACTGCCACCTTAAATAATAGAAGTGGGGAGAGAGTAGAGCTGAACTGATCTGCTCCCTCCAGGCAGGAGCAAAGGTCATATCAGGATGAGCAGAGGGAATGTCTGAAAGCTGATTATCTGCCCCCTAAAGGAAGACTTCAGGGTTTTGTTCAATCATTTTATCAGCGATCTTAATAGTAACTGGCCAAGAACAACATGCAGTCTTTTGAGATCAAGCAAATCAATATGCCAAGAAGCACAAAACTGTTGTTTTATGTTTAATTGACCAGCTGGTTATAACTGAGCATTCTAGCAAACAGTACCCAATTTTTCATCTTAGCATTCAGCTAGTAATTCAGTAGAAGACAATCTAGAACACTGCTCAGGAATTTTACATGGATTCTGTGTCTTTGTCACCAATGTTTGAATGAAAACCTCAAAGCATAATTCAGTACACAACCCAGCCATTTTGTACCTATGTAAATATTACATACAATATATACAAGTCATTTCTGGCTTCTCCAAACCAGGAATTCCATTAACATCAATTGCCATCATTGGTCTAGTTGAGTTAGCTTGTAAAAAGAAGAAAAGAAAAAAAAACAACAAACCAACCAATACCGAATTGCATATTTTCATTTTAACAAGGAAAAAAAAACCCAAACCTGCTGTATGCTTTTGAAACTTTCCAGGAAAAAACGTTTGTCTTTGAAGTTGTATTTCAATTGAAAGTAAAACTAATCATTTGTTCTCTGTGTTACCATCTGTCAGAACTCACAGCTCACCAATGGAAAAGCCTACTTACGGTCATTACACTGGCTCCCAGAATATGAAGTCATGGAGCAATCACAGGTGAAGCCTTCCCATTGCTGATTACAGATGCCCTGATTCGCACAGGAATCTTCCTGGCAGGTAGTACTTGGTCCTGGAGAAGGGATGACAAGAAAAGGGTGAAACAAAGCTGAGAGAATAATTTTAGTTAGGCCCACAAAAGCTCCAATTTATCATTACCATTATTATCAGGATCCTCATGCACAAGAGAAAAAGCACTAACCAAACACTTCTCCATTCTTGGACATGCAAGAAACTCGGGTAAAAAGAGCACAAAGACAACTGTACACTCCACAACAAAACAGCAAACTAACACACAGCAAGGAGGAAGAGCAAACAGCAACATATTCCCTCTTAGGCAGGCACAACTCATATGTTCAGTGCTTGCTCAAAGAAATTTACTGTAAAATATGGTGTGATGCAAGGATAACAAACGCTGTCAGGTTGTTGTGCGTCCCTGGAATTTTGATCCCCTTGTAGAAACGAAGGCTAAGAAATAAGCCCATGAACAATGCTTCATCTTACCCGAAGAATCCTGACAGGTGGATTCAAACTGAGGTTTTGAAGCCTCAGTTGGCTACAACTTTGCTTTATAGGTTAAGCAAAAAAAAGCCAAACAAACAAAAAACCAAAGACACTGACTAGTGCCATTACATAGGTTTATCTGGAAACATGTAATAAAGTCCTCAGAACGACAATTCTCTGTTCTGGACTGGTTTCCAAAGCCTTTGGGGGAAGAGAGAAGGAAGGAGCCACTACTAACAGAACAGGCTCTCATTGTTTTGTGCTTTGGAGCTAACAGTTGCTATCCTACTTGGATAAAACTCGCAAAGACACAACCGAAGCAACGGGCAAAAAAGTGATCAGAGGAACTCTGAATGACAGCTAGTATGTCATCCACAAGGAGGTAGCTGGATTCTGAATCACCCAAGAGCAGATGTGAAGCTGCAAGCCATAGATTACAAGAATGTGAGTTTAGAAGTTACTTCCTGGGAAAGTATTTTATCTTCAACATTCCAGACAAAGGTATGCTGCTCCTATTGTGCAGTACTTCAAATAAAATGTATAACTATAGTTGTCATACCTACTATTCTATATCCCGAACTCGCTGGAAAAGAAACAGCAGCAAAAGAAATAGAGTAGATAGTAGAGGATCAACTGGCTAGGCTGCCTGAGATCAGTTAACCACTTCCAGTATCAGACAATAGCATAAGGATAAAGCAACAACTGTTCTACCCATCCCACAATCTTCCAACACAGTCATTGTCTGCAACAGCAGTTCCATGAGGCTCATCCTACTCTTCATCCTTACCTCTTCATCACTTCAGC
This sequence comes from Ibidorhyncha struthersii, assembly GCA_013398815.1. Lineage (NCBI taxonomy): Eukaryota > Metazoa > Chordata > Aves > Charadriiformes > Charadriidae > Ibidorhyncha > Ibidorhyncha struthersii. Next base: position 375,228 of record VZSZ01009274.1, on the reverse strand, counting down.
ACCACCTTCTGTACTTTATAGATGAGATAGAACACACCAAAGTGGAGACAGCATTTTCAAATATTTTAACCCAAAAGGAGACCCCTCAATCTCCGTCTGATGCCACCCACAGTGATTTCACTGAATCCCATAGTTATACAGCATCTTTGATATTTACATTGTGCATCTGGGCATTTTTACATTTATGAGTCTTTGTAGACCCACATCTAACGAGAAGCCCCATGTGATGCCATGCTCCTTCCAACAATTCAAAGACCAAGCCAGGGTCAGACTCTGGTGCAGAGCTCCTGGTCTTCCCACCAGATCATCTTTCCTCGCTTCAAGAACAGAACAGGTGAATTTCAGTAGCTTTTTAGCTATCTGTGTTTCTTTACATCTCTCCTGCAATGAGAAGGAACATGTGACTATCAGTAGGCAGAGAATTTAACAAAAAACTAAGTTTCTTCCCCAATCTATTATATTGTTAAAAAAAAAAAAAAAACAACAAAAAAGCACCAAAAAAACAAAACAAAAAAAAACAAACCCCAAACCTCTAGGTAGAAGCGTAAGTGTGGATAACAAAAGCAGACAACAAAACCCCTGAAAGAAAATTCACCTATTGAAAACAGGTGGCAGGAGCAGCCACAGCAAGAAAACTGTGTGTTACCATACTGAAAGAAAGTTGAGCAGCATTTTTCAACACTTTTCTCCTCCCCTCCGCCTCTTCTTCCCACCCACCTGACTCTTATTTGCAGCTGTATGAATCCCAGTGGTCTCACTGGCACAGTGCGAAGTTAACAGATCACTTCTAGGATTGCAACAGTGGTGACAGACTTTACAGTGTGGGCTGGTAGGCGCATGTATGTACATGCTTCCCTCCTGCCTTTACACTTATAAAAGACATGGATATAACTATATAGGTACACAGGTGTCAGGTTGGGGTCTGACACTTGCTTCAGACTTACTCTGGCCCAGCAAAAGAAGGTATGACATTTAATCTGAAATACAGTATTAGTTGTCATTTTGCCTAAAATGTCTGAGTTATCCAATGATAAGGAATAAGGAGCTGATACCCCTCCTGTACCTTACTATCCCATTATCTAACCTCTAACCCTAAATATGAATGCCAATACTCCTAGAGATATAAACAAGCAAGTTATATATATTTAAAAATATAACCAGAAAGCAACTGTGACTCTATGCAAACTTGTTACAGCATCAACTGTAAACACCATTACACAGAAGCAAAGCAGAACAGCATTTTCAATTGCAATGTTTCTCCTCTCTTCCTACACTTCTGAGAACACTTTAATCAATAACCGGACTTCACAATGGGCATCATCTAATGGGGATATCCTTTGTCTAGGTGCCACAAGAGAAATGACCAGTACTTTACTCAAGGAATAAGAGTGTGTGAGGCCTAGTACCTGTGGCTCGAGGTGCCCATAGAGAGAAAGTCCAGAGAACCAAAGGACTGGAATTCATGACCGGTATTGTGGTTTCTGAACTGTATTTTACAGAAACCAGCTGTGAAGATGGAAACAGTACTTTCAAAGCAGCCAGAGGAGGTGGGCAAAAACAAAAAAAATAAAGGAAGAAAAAAAACCCCACACAGTGATGAGGAATTTTGAAAGCCTGACAATACCACAAGGAAGCTCGAAGCCTGATCTGCCGTCTTTAGAGTCAGTTGTGACGGCACAGCATAGATGCTGGTTATTACACTTTGCCTCACTCCTTAGTACTAAGGGCCATTTGCATGGTAAAAGGATCTTTGTCTCTGAGAGTTCATCTACTCCTGCTGCTTACAGTCCTTGCCTGATGTCATAATCCTCCATCTGTGGCAACAGAATTTTGTTCAGAGCAACTAACAGGGATGTCACAGGGGATTAGGATTTTGGATTAGGGAGCAAAGCGACAGAAGCACAGGAAGGCTTATAAAACAGAAGATTGTGTTACCACGTACATGCCCTTTAGTACTAACGAACAAGGAAAGATAAGACGACAAACAATTTATATATACAGCAGTAGAACTGGTTCTAAAATACCAACGCTATCAGGGTTCAGGTCTATTTTTAATCTCATTCCCACTTACAGCAGTCAAATTATTTAAAAGAAATGTTTCAGAAATAGTCTTCACGTAATCTGAGATACATACGATAAATCGCACTATACTTTTAATTAATAAAATAGGCATACTGACTTAAATTTTCTCCTTAAATTTCCAACACTGACAACACTTGCTATTTCCCCTGGTGCATTTTAGTTCAAAGGCCTTGTTTTTGTTGTGTTTGTAGCTGGGCTTGGTGCATTGTCTTCTTCATGCCACATGCACAGTGGGAAAGGGAGTGAGCAGGCAGTTGACACAGAATAAAAGTGAAGTCCCCAGTGCAGAAAAGTATCCCCGCTAGCAGAAGCGTGACTTGCTCTGCCTCCTCCTGTCCAAACTATGCCTACCAACAGAGGCGGCTCCTTAGGAATGAGATGGAAAAGCAGAATTCTTCAACAATGTCCATTTGACCTTTATTTCTGCATCTCTAATTTTTACTGGAACAGCTCAGCATCTGAGGACTTGCAGCATCTGAGATCTCGTTGGGTCTCCCTCCCTGGAAAGGAGTCCAGTATTACACTTTTCTTCCAAGTTACCTAGCTAGATGTAGGGTTTGTTTATTAGTTTTACCACTAAGTATTTGAAGAAAATCACCTTAGAAGAGTACAGTAGCCAGGTCTCTTATCCATATTCTGGCTTGGAAAAATTACTTTGTCTCCCTAACTCTCTCCTGCAATTTCAGCTGTAGGATAGGTTTCTCTTTGCCCTGAAACTAAAAATATTGAATTCTACTGCTGTGCATTGCTAGAACTGCCATGTTTCATCCCACAGGTGGGCGCGTTTCTCTGGCAAGAGAAGTCACTCCTGCTGTGTCAATTGAAAGCTCTTTGCAGAGGAAGGAACTTCAGGAATAAAAGACTGTATTGTGTTTCTCATTCTTCTGAGTTACATGGGGAATCAGTTTCTTTATACAACAGCTGCAGGATTATAACATAGTTGTGTTATAAGTCGTGTTTTGATCATGACTAACAATAAGCATTAAGCTAAGCAAACCATTCTTGATCTCGCAAATAACACCTTCCTTCACACATCAAAAATTCACTCCTACCAAAAGGAATCTATCATTTGTGTTAATATTATTTTCCTCAGTAAGATGAAGATCTGCAACAGGCAAGGTTCATTGGCACCATGGGTCCATTCTCACTCTCCATCTCCCTAAATGCTCCCATCTTTTTTCCTTGTACCTTCAAAGAGGTTAGGAAGAGATAGGAAAGTAACACATGCAAGACATCTTTACTGGCTTTGCAGAATAAGATGCTTCTTTTGTACCATAGTTCCTAAATTGCAAATGTCATCAAGCACTAAAATATCTCTAACACTACCAGTCAGACATTATGATGGGCAATTTATACCTATGATAAATCTACAATCTACTTCTGTCAGCACTCCTCTTTCATAACCAGCAATAGTCTGCTTTTTTTTAAATTCAACACGAAGGCCCAGTACAGCTCAGACAGGCATCAGATCTTGGAAACTATATGCACTAGGCAGAATATAAACCTGTTCCATGACTGACTCCTAGTGCAGGTTAAGGAGAAATTTAAGTTAATCCCCCTAAGAATTCCAATTTTAGAATAATTTGGGAAAAAAAGCTTTTTCTGAGTAAAAAGTGAGCAAAATTGAGAATGAATCTTATGGAAATATCACTTCACTAGATAAGACCATCTCATATGCTTTACCTGTCAAATACCAATAGCGGCATGTTGACACGTACTTTGCACAAACGTAAGAAACTAAAGTATAGTCAAGGTTCAGTGCATGATTCAGAAAGCTAGATCCCGTATTTTGAGTCACAAGTGGTAGAAAGCAGGAATATCACAGAGTAACTTTAACTTAGCAAACCAGAACCAGAAAACCAAAAGGGATTTTCAAGGACTGCAAGGCCAGCTCTTCAAGCTCTCTCAGTTCCAGATTTTGTTAAGAACTCATCATCCTTTTAATCGCCTAAATAAGGTTAGACATCTGGCAGGTTCCACATTTAAAGTTACCCACTGCCAGAAATAACTCAAAAGCCAGCATTCTGCAGTCCTCCAAAAATACGGCCGTTTATTCTAGTGCCTCAACAGAACACGAACTCTTCATTCACCTGACATCAGTTATAATGACAAGTCCTTTGATTGCAAATACATGGCTGGTCTAAAAATTTCAGGGACTGGAACTAGTTAAAATAACAAATATGCAAAGTCTCCCATGGAAAGCACCTTTACCTCAAGATGATGGGAGAAGGGAATCAGCAGCAATGGCAATCTACAGAGGATGGATCTACAAGGTGGTGAAGTCCTTTTCCCCTCCGTGAAACCTGGCATATGCCTACCTTCTGCCCTCTTGTCACCCTGCCACTCTCCATCTCTAAGCAACCTAAAAGGTCTTGAACAAAGTGCTCATACACATGCTGGTGAGGAAAGAACAACAACAACAGCAGCAAAAAAAACCCCAAACCCAACCATACAACAGCAAGTCAACTGCATAAAAGGCAGTATGCCTGGACCTGAGATGTCACAAGGGACAGGGAGATGCAAATGAAGTAGGGGAAGTAAACAGTATTCAGACATTCAGTCACAGAAACTGAAAGCAGAAAGGAAAAACTGAAAAGGCTGTATGCATACAAGAAAAATACAGTCAATTGGAAAAACACCCTTCCCCACAGCAAATCACAGCAGTACAAAAGTACCAGGCCTCATGGCCTATTCTGAAATAATCAAAACTATTTAGCAAAGGTTGGTTTCCTGAAAAGCCTATAATCCACATTATGTACTCAAGATAAATGTTTCTCCTTAGGCTTCAATGTGATCAGGTGTCTCCATCTGAAGGAGAAATATTCCTATAGGGTTAAGACTTCTGTAACAATATGAGCTTGAGCTAGAATAATGTTCACAGCTGTGACAAGCCTTTAGGTTCTGAGAACTCTGGAAAAATCAAAATAACAAACAAATCTGTTTGTTGGGACCTCTTCATGCTGCATCCACTTCAATGGGCACAAAAAAATCAAGCAGAAACTCCTGGGCATGTATTTTGATGGACACACAAGTGACTAGAGAGAAAAACAGAGGCTGTGACCAGAGAGACACGATACTTGCTGATGTCTAATGCATGTCCCAAATTCGCTGCCATACTTTGAATGGATAGCACAAAACACCTTAATCCTAAAGCAATTTACACCCCAGTGTACTTCCAGTATGCTTTTTCTCCTCACATTGGTCGCAGCCCACATATCCTTCCTATTCTTTCAAATCTCATCCTTTACCACTTTCATTTACATAAACTTCAGAAATCCCCTAGAGGCAGCACCTAATTAAATCCCTAACCTCTGTAAGGCTGCAGCTTTTTACAGCTAGGAATAGGCCAGAGATGCCAACAAAATGCGGTCGCAGTCAGATGCTCCACAGGTATCACTATCTGTCAATATCTTTATCTGTTGGGCAAGCAGGTGCCTCCTATTGTGCTTCTGTCTATTAACAACTGCTACAGTGATAAACTGCTTACCCATTAAAATTTCCTTGGATCCTCAAAATATATTTTATCCTTTTCTACTGAGCTGTAGAATATTCTGAAGCAAAGGTAATTGCTACTTGCCTACACCTGGAATATGGAACACAGATATTTTAATTTGAAAATTGCATCTATTGCATTAAATCAGGTCAGCAATGTCACCAGGTCTTCACAGTAAACACAGTGAAGAGAAAAGAAGTTTATGATTAAAGCTATAAAAACTTAATTCCAGTGATAAGGAAAATGTTGGGAGGTCATCTCTATCTCAGAGAATGAAACAGGAACACCCTACATGTTTTCTTCCACAACAAAACCTTAGACTAAACCCTTATACCTGAGACCATTCTCTCCTTTTCCATTAAAAAGAAGGAGCATGTTCCTAAACTTCCACAACATTCAGGAACAAATTAATTTGTACTCTATATTGCAGTCTCTCTAGATGAGTTTGGAAGTATACTTTCACTATCATGTTTAAAGGGACAGACTTTCAACAGCATAGAAAACATCCTTCTGGTTATACTAGTATCAAAGTCCTATTAATTTCTAAGCAGGTTTCGTCACTCATGTCCCAGAGAAATAGGGTATTCATATGTAATTGTACCATTAATCCTTCCTTCATTATATGTCTCCTAAGAATTAGCTTTCATCAAACTGGTTTTCTGTCAGCACTCTTCACCCCATCATTTCTTTATAATTCAAGTGGAATGTTCTCGATTACTATCTGGCCTCTCCTCTTCAAGGAAGATGGCTTAGTTTCTCCCAATTTTTCCCCCTTTTCTACTGAAGCTAGCCTCAGTCTCTTTAATGACTTCCCCTTGAGTAGCTTTAGTATTTTAACATATCCACATAGTCCTCAACTTTTTGGCAACCTCAAACACCTTTGATTGATCCCTTTTTACTTAGCAGGCAACAGTAATAAAAGATGCCAGTAAGAGTTTCATGTGAGGATCAACATCATGAAAAAGCCCTATCTGCTTTATAAAAAAATCAGAGACTATCCAACAGAAGATAAAAAGACCTATGAGAGGTAGAAAAATTAGCAGGTACAAAAGCATCAGGCATGACCACTCATATGTTTGATCAATTACGGCTTGTAAAATGCCATCTAACTACTACGGGAATTTGTAGTTAATAGTTTGTGGATTTTTTGTTTGGGGGGGGTTGTTTGCTTTTGTTTGGCTTTGGTTTGGTTTGTTTTTTTTACTAAATTCCAGATTTTTTTTTCTGTGGTTTTTGTTTGTTTGGTTTTTTTTTTCCAAAGTCTAAGTTAAAAAACTAGCTTTTACACCCCAGTCTCACTCCTTAAGATCAGTACTGAAGAATCCAAGTCAGCTTTTTGTTTTGTAAAGCTCTGAGGGCCTTCTATATCTCTATACACAGCAGCTATTTACCTGAAAAACCATTAGGCATTTCAGGAAATCAACCTGTGCTCTTATGGATATTCAGAGACTGACACAGTCAAACCCCCAGGTCAACAAAAACCACCTCCATTGTTTGCCATGTCCTTCTTCAACCCAGATATCCCCTCCAGAGGGGCTGGGATTTGTCATTCTATTCCTGTCTTAGAGGTGTGACTGCATCCAGTAAAAGGCACCAAATGTTACATAAAAGCATCTTTCAGTTCAAACCAGTTATGGGGAAGAAGAACCTTCTCTACCTTGCAGGTCAGCTTTGGTCAACTCAACTTTGTTAGCAAAAAAATAACAAAACAAAACAAAACAAAAAAGCAAAAACAATAAACAACAGGTTAGTATAAAGGCAGATAAATCGGGGTCACATCACTTTAGATAAATAAAAGCAATTGTAATAACCATCACAGCCAATGCACATAATCAATACATGCAGGGATGATAATGGAAGCAACAAGGACACAGAGGGACATGGCTACCTTACCCCAACCAAGCAACAGATAACAAAACCACATACAAGAGAGGAAATGCATTTCATTCACACACAAGATCAAAGAATTTACAGATAGTAGAAAGAAAAGGAAAAATAAATATCACATTCTTAACACCCATCTCCCAGCATTTACCAATAATTTAAGAGAGATTTTGTCTCATTTAAGAAATACTTAGAATCCATTTAAGTAAAAAAATCTATTTGACTTTCAGCACATTAGTCAAGAATATTTTTCTTTTGTTTCTACATCCAGGCTCTGGACATGAACTTAAATGTTCCATCTCTCATAAAAGCACAGATTGCCCTGGCTGTTTGTCCAAAGTAGATTTATTGCCAAGAAACCATAGGGGACTGATAATCCTGGAAGATGACAACCTCTGTTTATCCCAAAAATTGAACTTGACACTAGACAAGTGACAGTAAAACTTTGCCCTTTCACAGGCTGTTGACTGCTCATGGATTTCAACACATCCTTAAGAAAACTTGCATCAACAGGCAAAGAGACAGTTCAGGCTTTAGACCCATATAATTTTCATCAATCTCTGAGCAATCAACAGAAACGACAGTTGTACAAGCTCACTCTTTCACCTAGGTGGGAATGATCTTGTTATCCGTGGTCAAATCATAGTCCACATGGCAAAAGAGAATCCTAAATCTACCAAGTCTGACTGACTGATGATCCAAGTATGCTTTCTGAAAATTGCAGAGCATTAAAAAAGCAAACCAAAACAATACCACTGAAGCTTTTGAAGCTTTTTCATTTAAGCGCAAGATTTTGGTTTGGTTTTTTTTTGTTTTTTTTTTGTTGTTTTTTTTTTTAAAATGGAGTCCAGTTCACAAGGAAGCCACATAGATTTTTTGATGTGTTATACCTTGATTCTAAGATTTCTCTTTCAGCATGGAAAAAGCAGAGGACAAAGATAGTAGTACAGGCAGCAGCTCCTGAATCCCTTGCCACTGAAGGTTACATATTTCTGTTATACAGCACAATGGGAACAACAAAACACCAAATCACTGACCTCATTGCTCAAAAGACGGGTATTTAAGAAGTGCATACTCACCCTTATGACCTCCTGTTCTTAGAAAGTTCTAATATCACAGCTGATATTGAAGACAGATTGGTAGCTCTCCCTTTCTCCCATTGTCTCCCTTTACATTTACAACCCAATAAATTAGAACTGGCATGTACACATGCTATTTTCTATGGTCCCTATGAATTCTACATTTTGAATCTTAGCTGTTGTTTTACAGCCCACAAATGACTCAAGATGGTAATTACCTTCCCTTTTGAGGGAGTCAAATTTTTCTTCCCACTTTTGGAATTGCTCTACTACATAGATCCACAAAATCCCCAGAGTTCTTCAAACAAAACACAAAAGAAAGGGCAGACGGGTGGAAAGAGGAAGATGATGCATTTCTCCATGCTACTTCTTTGACACACATTTTAACAAAGAAATTTCTGTGTAACAAACAAGCACTTTTCCTAACTGCCCTGCTCCTCATCTTCTTTGTAGCTGAGCTGGAGCAAAGATATAATTCCAGGAGCACTGTGACAATGGAAGACAAAAGCATAAAGAACAGGAGAGCTGTCAAACCATCATGGAGTAAAATAACACTCCTCTCCTCAATGGACAACCTTTGATTCCACAGAGAAAGTGAAGTATCACCAGATTTGAAGTTTCACTACTGAGCAGATGAAGGGTGAAATCCTTTCTGACATTATCCTGCTGTGAGATTTTAAGCATGAGATTAGATATTCTTTTTTCCACATACAGCTTAATATGCAAAACGCGTTTCTGATTATCCAGCCTCTATGTGTCATTCATGCTTTTCATGCACCAGTGAATTCCAAAGGTTAACTATAATATTTCATGGAAAGTAGCACGAGATTATGATTTTAGTGCAGGAAGATTAAATTAGGACCAAAAAAGTCCCAAAACATCTGGAACAGTGTCAGCCAGTTTAGTAATAATCACTCTCCTTTGTGAGAACCTGTTATCAGTGGAACATATGAAGAAAGGTAAGGAGGAGGAGAGGAAGAAGCCACATCTCTAAAGCACATAAAGAACTGCCTTGTAGAAGAAATACAATGTTCTTTAACTATTGCCATTAGGTTTGTTTGGCTGGGGGCAGGATGGGGTGAATGTGAGTATTTAGAATGTGCAGCTGAATTTCAGATAGCTCTAGTGGCCATGGTAAGCAACATAAGGATGTCCAAATAAAGGAAAGGAAAACACAGGAGAACATATGGCAAATTAATAAAGACATGAAAAAAAACTCCAAATGCAGGAAGCACTCATTAATATTTAGGGCAACGTCTTTAACTCCACAAGTGGTTGGACATCTGCTTTACTTCTTCCAGGACCAGTGAAGAAAAAGCAGTGAGTCACTCGGTCTTGACTTTTGTGGAATAAACTGATCCATTCATCTAGAAGTAAGACCAGGAATGAAGTGCTCAGTGAAAAGAATTGATTTTAGAAGTCTAGAATCAAGGAGGAGCTGATCCCAAGTTTAAATTGGTTTAGTTTCAAGGAGGGAAAGAAGGTCCCACAGAACAACTTGTTCCATCCTCCAACTCTTGCATACACACTGCAGTGCAGACATCTTCTCTCTCAAGCTGTGTATGTCTGACATAGAAATGGAAATAGCATGTATTACTCAAACTCAGGAACTGTACAAAAATTTCCAATCACAGCCCACAGGCTGTTGAGCTGGAGACAGGAGAGAACCAGGTCACGATAGAGGGCTTTTTTTCCTCGGTTTCTAATGCTTTACTCATCTCCAGGGACCTCCGACCACTACTTCAAAGTGCTCTGCAAGACATAGTTGAATGTCACTCTCATTGCAAATAGATGAGTACCATGCACCAATTTTAGGGGTGGGGAGAGCAAGGCCCAAAGTAGGTGCCAGACTCACCCACAAGCTTCCAGAAGTGGGCCCCCAACTTGAAGTCCTTTCTGAGAACTGACTGTCTCTTCAGAGTGTTTGGTAGCCTGACTCAACACTGACACAAGGACGATTTAAATCTTGACCACTTCCCTATCTTTTTTACCTTTTCTCTCAGGCCCTCTCATGAACCCCTTTGTTTGGGTGGTGGTAGGGGGAAGGGCCCTCTGGTTACATAAAAGATGGTGATGAAAGCTGCAGTTAAGATGAGAGCAAAAGATACTCTGTGGAAAATGAACAAATATATTGGTATAATGTCATTACCCTGACACTTTGTTCTTCTCACAAATGCATGTAGCACATCAACCCAGAACAGATTTTTCACACAAGGCAGCAAGGTTTCTGGCTTTGCCAAATACCTTCCAGGGAAACACGAGCTGCCACTACAGATCTTACCAGACCTTCAAGACCAATGAAGAGTTGGCTCTTGTTTCTGAAAAATCAGGAATGTAGAAATTGCAAAAGAGCAATAAAAATAAAACAGACCATCACATGCAAAATAGAAGGGATGTGTGGTGTGGACCTTTAACTCCATGGGCTCATTGGACATTTGAGACACTCTTGGGTTCTGTTCTACCAGATAACCACCCGTAAAATTCTTTGCCAAAAGAGATGGTCCTACAGGACACATCGAAACACAAAACAGGTCTGTGTGGCAGCTATCATCTTGTCCAGCACACTGGTGATTGAGTGGCAGACTTCAAAAGCTGAAACCTTAAGTTTTTACAGCACACAAGAAAGCCACATAATGCAAAAGCAATTTGACACTTCAGCTAACAAATGGGTTAGAGGTTACTTAGCTGTGCTATCCTAAACAAATCCCAGCACAGACAATTTAAAGAAATTATAGGACTAAAACCAATAGGCAATCAGAGATAAAGTAATTCTTGCCTTAGGTCTTGAACTGCCTTTTTTTTTTTAAATACTACTATACACTATTAAACACCAGCCACTTTCAGTCTCAAGGATGCCTGCATTTCAGTTAAGGACTCCTATATATGGCCTAAGAATGCTTGGGGATGCTCCAGGTCCTAAAGAAAAAGCTGTCATGTAAATATAATTTATGCTGAAAGTGCTTCCACCTCCTACTCAAATAGGAGCACTGCTTTACCCATCATTGGAATGCAGCTAATTGTATAATGTGGTAGGTTTGTGCTTTGGTGCACAGCAAGGCTGAATTATGCTTGAGCACATAAGAGGAACAATGTGGCCAAGAAAGTTCAACGGCTTGCTCAAACGTAATAAAAGGAGGCGGTATTAGAACCAAGACAATAAAGACTATTATTTTCCTCTTAAAGCTTCTGAATCTTAATTGGTGGTATGGAATAGGGTACTGAAATACATGACTAGAGATAACAAATGCAAGCAGGATCCAATTATGTCACCCATTTGCAGTGGTACTAGTCTGTCTTAGGTGGGACAGTCCTGTCTGCTGACCTACATCTCACATTCTAGTATTCTCGAGGCTTCCTTCTACCCCACATTCTTTGATTCTGTCCTGAGACCAAACTGACTGTGTCAGAGAAAACAGCTGCCACTTTGTAATCTCCTCTGCTTCTGAAAGTAAAGCCACAACAAGAGGCAAGCATTAGCAGAAATCTCTCTCACAGCACATTGGGAAGGTAAGATTCCTACATGGGGACAGAATGAGATTTCTTTAAGCATGCTTGTTCTCATCATGTATGTGGTCCCACTGCCCGTCATGATGAAGTAAGGACGTGTCCTGCAAATCAACACACAGCACAACTGTTCACCCCAAAAGGCTGCAACTGTTTATTACAAACACATTTAAATATCATAGACAGCAAGAACTGCTTGGGACTTCAGCCCTTCAAAACACTGTTAAGACTGCAACCAGGATCAGTTCAGATGAAAACAACACAGGGAAACTTAAATAAGGACAAAACACACTTGGAATTTTTCTTTCCTTAGAGAAAGGGGAGATAAGTGTGACTTTCAGTGGCAACTGTAAGAACAGGCACCAGCAGGTAGAAGTCAAGATGCAAGATGAAGCCTTGGGGATTGCTGTGATCCATAAAATCAAATGAAACAGCTTTCTGGTGACCTAATTCTCATTTTTTTTACCAATCCTAAACATGTTGGTAAAGAGAATGGCTTTCTCTTCAGCAGTTTCCTTGGTATCGAGCAGGGACCGTTCAGGGAGATAGCATGAGCGCTGCTTTGCAAGATCAAGTTCTTCCAAAGGTAGAATAAGGGCTGTCATTGACCTTCCCACCCAGATTTTTAGGTCTGTCTCCAACTTTGAATCTTGTTTGAAGGACCTTAGAAGAGAAGGGAACTCACATTTCTAACCATGAGCCAATCTCCACATTCAGGCAGCAGCTGTGCTGGTACCAGGTTGGCACACAGACAAAGTAAGCGCCACATTACATGTTTTGGGAGTGGCAATGACATTAAGCAACCTCAGTAATAGCACACTAAATCGAAGAAGTACCCTGGGCACAGGAGAAGGAAACACCATAGCTCTAATAATGGAGTCTTCTGGGAAAGCATTATGATTCTGTTCCTGAGCAACACACAGAACAGGTTAGTCTAATGAGTAGTCCTCTGAAGGAGGAGAGCTAATAGAGATAACATACAGGGTATATAACAAACAGATTAAGATAATTTTAAATAGAAGAATTACCAGCAATTACTAATATTAAAGAGCTTTCAACGTAGTACTGAGGATAATCAGAAAAAACATTTTCAAAAAACCCCAAATGGATTTTTTTGAAGGGGTGCGAAAGGGTCAGCTGAATCTGGCAAGCCAACAAATGGTTCCAGGACTGGTGACACAGCCAGGGGTTTGGCTACTTAGACCATGGGACTCACTTTGAGAAACCAGGTCTACTGAGGGCTGCTGGAGGCCATCTGCCAGTGAACCTCAATTCATCCCACTCCTACCAGTTCGATGCCAGTGCCAACAATAGATGCCCAGAGCCTGGAAGAGGATCACAGGTCAGCTGGAGAGCACCTGGAGTACAGCACAAAGGAATTCTAGCCACTCCAACCAGTAAATCAGCTTCACTGAGGGCCCAGCTTAAATGCCTCTATGCAAACACACATTGCATAGGGAACACCTGCAGGGCTATGATCTTATTGGCATGACAGAGACATGGTGGGATGGCTTCTATGACTAGAGTGTTGGAATGGAAGGATACCGGCTCTTCAGGAAAGACAGGCAGGGGAGACAAGGAGGGGGTGTCACCATGTACGTCAATGATGAGCTGGAGTGCATGGAGCTGTGCCTGGGGATGGATGAGGAGCCAGCTGAGAGCTTATGGGTCACGATTAAAGGGAAGACAGGGACAGGTGATATTACAGTGAGGGTCTGCTACAGGTCACCCGACCAGGAAGATCGAGTGGATGAGACTCTCTATGGACAGGTAGAAGCAGCCTCCTGTTCACAAGCCCTGGTCCTCATGGGGGACTTCAAACCACCCCGGTATCTCTTGGAGGGACAACACAGCAGGGCATAAACAATCCAGGAGATACTCGGAATGCGTCAATAATAACTTCCTTCTTCAAGTGACAGAGGAACCAATGAGGAGAGGTGCTATGCTGGACCTTGTTCTCACCAACAAGGAGAAGCTGGTGGGGAATATGAAGCTCAAGCACTGCCTTGGCTGCAGTGACCATGAAATAGTGGAGTTCAAGATTCTTTGGGCAGCAAGAAGAGAGCACAGCAAGCTTGCTACCCTGGACTTCAAGGGAACAGATCTGGCCTCTTCAGGGATCTGCTTGGCAAAATACCATGGGATAAAGCCCTGGAGGGAAGAGGGCCCCAAGGAAGCTGGTTAATATTCAAAGATCACTTCCTTCAAGCTCAGGAGCAATGGATCCCAACAAAGAGGAAGTCAGGCAAAAACATCAGGAGGCCTGCATGGATAAACAAGGAGCTCCTGGACAATCTCAGACTAATAAAGGAAGCATCCAGAGGGTGGAAGCAAGGACAGGTGGACTGGGAGGAATACAGAGAAATTGTCTGAGCAGCCAGGGATCAGGTCAGGAAGCTAAAGCCCCGATAGAACTAAATCTGGTCAGGGACATCAAGGGCAACAAAAAAAAAAAAGCTTCTATAGCTATGTCAGAGATAAAATGAAAGACTAGGGAAAGTGTGGGCACTCTCAGGAAGGAAACAGGAGACCTGGTCACCCAGGATATGGAGAAGGCTGAGGTACTCAATGACTTTTTTGCCTCAGTCTTCACT
>VZSZ01009274.1:296035-352364 GCA_013398815.1 Ibidorhyncha struthersii | reverse complement strand
TGAGGGAGCTGGCGGAAGTGCTCACCAGGCCACTTTGCATCATTTATGAGCAGTCCTGGGTGACTGGGGAGGTCCCAGCTGACTGGAGGTTGGCAAACGTGACACTCATCCACAAGAAGGACAAGGAGGATCCAGGGAACTATAGGCCAGTCAGTCTGACCTCAGTGCCTGGGAAGATCGTGGAATAGATCATCCTCAGTGACGTTACACGGCACATGCAGGAGAACAGGGTTATCAGGCCCAGTCAGCATGGGTTTGTGAAAGGCAGGTCATGCCTGACAAACCTGATCGCCTTCTATGATAAGGTGAGCCGCTTAGTGGATGAGGGTAAAGCTGTGGATGTCATCTACCTGGATTTTAGCAAAGCTTTTGACACTGTTTCCCACAGCATTTTCCTGGAGAAATTGGCTGCTCGTGGTCTGGTCAGGTGTACTCTTTGCTGGGTAAAAAACTGGCTGGATGGCTGTGCCCAGAGAGTGGTGGTGAATGGAGTTAAATCCAGTTGGAGTCCGGTCACAAGTGGTGTTCCCCAGGGCTCAGTGCTGGGGCCGGTTCTCTTTAACATCTTTATCAACGACCTGGATGAGGGGATTGAATGCACCCTCAGTAATTTCGCAGATGGCACTGAGCTAGGCAGGTGTGTTGATCTGCTTGAGGGTAGGATGGCTCTACAGAGGGATCTGGACAGGCTGGACCGATGGGCTGAGGTCAGTGGTATGCGGTTCAACAAGGCCAAGTGCCAGGTCCTGCACATGGGTCACAACAACCCCCTGCAGTGCTACAGGCTTGGGGCAGAATGGCTCAAAAGCTGCCCGGCAGAAAAGGACCTGGGGGTGCTGGTGGATAGCTGGCTGAATATGAGCCAGCAGTGTGCCCAGGTGGCCAAGAAGGCCAAACGGCATCCTGGCCAGTATCAGGGTTTTTTTCACTGAAAGGGTTATCAAACATTGGAATAGGCTGCCCAGGGAGATGGTGGATTTGCCAACCCTGGAGGTGTTTAAAAAAAGGGTAGATGTGGTACTTGGGGAAATGGTTTAGGAGTGTTTTTTGTCAGGTTAGGTTAATGGTTGGACTTGACAATCCTAAAGAATGCTTCCAACCTCGACAATTCTATGATTCTATGAAGTGCTCCAGGCACCATGGAGAAGATCACGACGGAACACCCACACTGTAACCCCATGGAGGACCCCCATGCCAGAGCACATGGATATTTCCTGAAGGAACTTGTGTCCCATGGAGAGCCCACAATGGAGCAGGTTTTCCTGACAGCCTGTGGAGATGACGCATGCTGGAGCACTTCATGAAGGACTGCAACCCACGGGAGGGACACACACTGGAGCAGGGGAAAAGTGCAAGGAGGAAGGAGTGGCAGAGAGGACCTGTTACAGACTGACCACAGACACCATTCCCCATCCCCCTGCACTGCTGGGTTGGGGAGGGTAGAAGAGTCAGGAACGAAGGAGCAAACCTGAGAAAAGGAGGGGTGGGGGAGGGTGTCTTAATTTTTGTCTTTGTTTCTTACCATCCAACTCTATTTTTAATAGGCAATAAATTAAATTAATTTTCCCCAAGTCTGTTTTGTCCATGAAAATAATTGGTAAGTGATTTCCCTTTCTTTGTCTGGAACCATGAGCCTTCTTATCCTATTTTCTCATTCCATTTTCTCCCCTGTCCTATTGAGGAGAGGGCGTGAGAGAGCAGCTGGGTGGGAGGCTGGCAGCCAGCCATGGTCAACCCACCAGTTCAGCAGCACAGTGTGCAAATTATCCTCAAATATTCACTTCATCTTCTAGCACTCTACAACCTTAAGGAATATTACTTTCAATTTTTTATACACAAAGCTGAGGAACAGAGAGATCAACATATGAGTAGTTTTGGATCTTGAAAAGAAATATTTGGCATCCTATTTAGTAGAATATGTAAGAACTCCAGACCACTCACTGGTTTTGAGGCCCACCACTTCTAGAAATAAGATCCACAATCCCAAATGAGTACCTCCCAAAAGAACAGGTACAACTAGTGATAATCTGTGAAAGACTTGACTTCAAGTTACTGATCCAGCTTTCCATAGGAACTTTAAGGTACAGAAGTCAATTCCTCTGGGCTGTATTCACATGTCTTACGTAGAGGTCCCTTTCCTCTTTTTACCATGCTATGTCTCATTAACTACAGATGTTTCACAAAGGGGATCTTAAAAACAAGTACCTCCTTTAATAGAGACCTATGTCAACCTGTTTGCTGTATGGTCCTTTCTTAATGCAAGGAGGGAAGCAAAACTCCTGTGAAAAAAGGACAGCAGCAAATAGGAAGTTAGACAACATCAAAATGTATCAAATCACAGACCAATCTACTTTCAATTTTCCCCTACTTTTGCATGTTTCTCTACTTAACCTTCTAGTATGTTGCTAATATAACTGCTGCACAGGTGAAGTCCTTCGTTTTAGAAGGTTTTTCAAAAGGAAAGAGCCACACTACCTGTTGGCCCCTTTGCCTCCAACAACATTTTAACATGTCAAATTCAATGAGGTTTAAAAGAACAGAAGGGGCAAAAATATTTAAATTCACACTAGTTTTGTGTAAAATTGACACCTGGATAAAGACCTGAATAAATGTTTCCAGACAGACAAAATTTAGCAGTAATGTCCTGCTTGATTGCATCTGCTGGGCAGTTAGCATATATACACAACTCTTGACTAGTCACTGCAAGAGGTATTTCTGAGTCATTGGGATTATATCTGGGAGTCACAGCAATCACCACAGCTGAGTCCAGGAGAAACTTATCTTTTAATTCCCCCAGGTTATATAAACCAGGATTTACAAGCTTTCTCATATTCTGTGCTATCTCCTGAAATCTCCTAGCATTTCTCACCTAACAGTTCCCAGGTGTTAAACGAACAAAAAAAAAATATATTGATAGGCCTTTCATGACTTTTCCTACTACTTACAACATATTCTTTGTTTTTTTTCTGTTGGGGATAGAACGAAAACTGAGAATGCTTATATGAAACTTGGATGATACATCCTGGCTTGTGGTGTATAAAGAGTCAGATTAAATGAAGAGATAGTCTCATTCTTGCTTAGGTTTTCTTGAAACATTGAAATATTTCTGACCCTCTTCTCATGATCATGTACAAAGTGCAATTTTTCAGTTTATACTTTGTCCAAATGTGATCAAGTTTTTGCAAAGATAGCAAACCAGCACAGTTGTTATTAGGAAAAAAAATATGTTTTCAAGTATCTATCCCAAACACAAAGACAAAATATTCTGTAAAGCAATTTATTTTTTCACTTAGTCCCAATTTTAGCAGTGGATCTAAATTTAAAGACAATTATACAAAGACCATTGACATGGAAAGCTTCAACCCAAGCAGATACAGCTGGACAGACTTACAAGCAGCTGAAGAGCGCCACATATTTCTGACTATTCAGAAATTCAAGCGTCAATACCAATGCAAACATTTTTAAATCCTGAAACAGTTCTTTACCAGAAATAATATTATTTTAGTTTGAAAAATGCCAGTTCACAGGAACTGAACATATATACGGGAAAGTTTGTTTAGACAAACGACCTCACTTCCACTTCTGTGATTGGTAGGGGCTGTTTCAGTTTTAGTATTATCAAATGAAATTTTCTGATTTTTCCAAACAAAACAAATCACATTCTCTTAAAAATTTAAAGAAAAAAAAAATCACTTTTAAAAGAAACCCTGCTTCTTTAATTCAAAAGATTAGAAAAATAAAATGCAGAGATGTCAAAGACTTAGAAACTCCTCTCCTTAGCTCTTCTACTCTTAGATAAATGCAAAGTAGTTGTTGCTGGAGTAGGAAAAAAAGCCAGGCCTGTGAAATCNGAGCTCAGGATTTTAAAGAAGGAGAAAAATGAGAAAACAGGGACTGGCTTAAGAGAAATAGGACAGTGACAGCAGTGGTAGTACAGAAAGTTCGGAGTAGTTCAGTGAAAAGCTGAAAAGGACATAACAAAACAAGACCAGAATCAGGACAGACATGGATTTTTCTTAAGAAATCATAAGAGTGAAATCCAGTATTTTCTGATCTCATTAGCTGTCAGTCCCACCTGCAGAGTTCACCTCTAAATCATCCACTGTGCTCTGTAGAGAGTATTGTAACTACTACAGCAATCAGCAGCTCTTTAGTTCAAGTGGCAGCAGACAAAAAAAATCCAGCCTCCACTGCGGTATTTGGGTGCTAGCAAGATGTTGTAGGGAGGAATATGACTGCTATATTTGTGTCTCATTTACCACCGATGGTAAATCACTCATTTACCACTGAGGTCTGTTCTGAGGCCAGGGGGAATGTAGGAGGAGGGGTTTTTGATTAAGCAGCAAAATGCTGTCCAGAGGAATTGGATTCTGTCTCTCCCTTAGTTGTCCTGCAGGAAGCCAAGTCAGCCACTTCATTACAAATTTTTCACAGGTGGGCATTAATTGTCTAGACCTGATTCTCCAAGTAGCAGGGTTGAGCTAACAGGATCCAATTTACAGACATGCTGAATACTTGTGCATGCAAATGACTGAAAAATCATGCCAAATTGATACCAAAACACGTCCAACTTTAATATGGTGCCTTGTTTCCAAACCTGTAAAACGCGAAAAAGATGCCTACTCACTTCACATAACAGACATGGGAATAAATTCAGTTACAGCTTCTTAGTTCTGTATAAACATATTGATGAGTAGCACACAGTGCGCACACACAAAACAGCGGCTCTATAGTTAGAGCAAAATTCAGTTGGCATGCATTTTTCCAAACAAGCAATAAGAAAGAAGGCGGCAATCAAAAAGGCTGTTTATTTTTACTGGGGGTCCTATTTAGACTTCTGATCTATGTCTAAAGATAGTAAGACTCCTGTGGAAAAATCTATGTGACCACATCATTGAAGACTATATCATCTTCCCAAGGAAGTGGGATACAGATTGCACAGAAAATCTTAACTCTGGCTTTTCTGACTTTTGACTTTGCCATGATGGCATTCTTTTAACAGATATTTTTAGCTGTAATGCATCTTTAATTATGTAATTCATATACATGTACATATGCACATCTTATTTTAGTATAGGATTGTATCATCATTATTTATAAACTCAGTTTCATGAAAAAGACTTCAAAAAAACAGATGGCTTTCTGGGGATTGAGTTGGTAATGCCGAGAGTGCCACCTCATGGTGCTTTCTAAAAAAGCATATCCAGAACAACTGTTCTTAAATACAAAAGTAAACAGGACTAAGCGTTTACCAGCATGTTTCTCGAATTCAGAAAGTTCCTTCTTAAATAAAATTTAATTTTTCTACAAGCTAATGTTGACCAAGCCTCTGCCAGTTCCAACAAGGAGAGGGAAACATTCTTCTTTCATATTCTTCTGATTCTCTCTTGCAAATTCTCAGCCCATACAGCACAACTTCAGAGAGAAAACAAGATATCAAATAATTTTCCTGAAAAGTCTTTTCTTTGGGCTTGTTTCAAAATCCTGACTCATGGCTTTCCAAATAATCTAAGTACCACATTACTTAAAATTAATTGCACTCACACTTTTTGCAGAGATAGGATATATATCCTGGCACTGCCCATGGCAGCTGTGCCTTCTATTTGACTTCCAAGCAGAAGCTACTTAACAAGAGAGGACGTCAGCATTTGGCAAAACAGCATGGGTCACAAGTAAATGACCCTACTCGTATCAGTGTTGCATCCATGGTTACTGTTCTTTGTAATTCTATAATCAGCCTTCAGACTGTTGGTGTTTTTCCTCAAAAACCCAGTTCCTACAGTTACATACAGCTATGAGAACTTTAGACCTTCAAAAAAAGAAAAATAATTTTCTGGCTCTTACAGCTGTGGGGAAATGGACTAGAAAAGTATCACCTAAAATTTTGTAATGAAAAAAAGATCAATCTAAAGTACCTTGATAATTTCAATGCAAATGTCTTAAGCTGGGAGACACCAGCTTTCTTAAGTGATTGATCTTTTCTTCCCCTCTTCAACTACATTTCTCTATAGAAAGAAGCAGGAGCTCAAAAAGCTGTCAGGAAATGCAGGAATGGAAAAAAAAAAAACAAACAGAAAAAAAAAGACTGACATACTCTATATGTTATGATATGACATACTGTGGCGAGTCAGGGTCCCGTCTAACTTCTAAAACAAAGTTGGGAACAAGCTGCTCTATTTGCTTTTTCTTCTGGATGGCTCTGAGCCATGAGCACGGGAACTTGAAAAAAAAACCAAACCACCACCACAGCAGAGACAGAAATCCATATTCTCTAACACATCTATCAAATGCAGGTTTACCACCAAGGAAAAGTTTGTGCAGAGACAAAGTTTAGGGAGCATTGATTTTGATCCACAGCATTGGAAACCGCCACATTTGCAGCTCAGGAATGAGGTATACTCACAGTGTACTCCAAAGAGCCTGGCACGACAGAGCTGCTTAGCACCTCTGCCTGCTTGGGTATGTACAAGCTCATCCGTCTCCTAATCCCACATTTCATATTGTCACAGTTGTCACAGAAGTTTCTGGTGCTGGCTAAGAAGAGTTAGTCTCTNACTGTGAACAGAGGTACAAAGATAGTGACAAAAAATACTCATATATTACACTTACCCTCAGCAACATCATCATCCACCATCAACTTGAGGCTCTTTCCTCGCCGAACTACCCGGACAGTGTGCCACTCATTGTCATTGAGTTTCTGCCCAGCGTAAAGAGCTTCAGGTCCCTTGCCTGGGGATGGTGATAGGTACAACAGTTAAAGTCAGACACACAATTAGTTTAGTATTTGCTCAATGGGAGAAGTCACCAAAATCAACCTGGTGTGATACAGACTAGTAGCTCGTGTAGGTGTATTATGACCTGTAATCAAGCCTCACGCCTACACCTTCCCAGCTCAGAGGGAGTCAGGGTCACAACCCTTCTAGTCCGTGAAGCGCCTTCCTCCGCAGAGCCCAGAGGTCACACACATTTAAAACAGGGGTAGAAATCTCTCACATGTTATGGTACTCATTTCCAAACATCACATTGTACGAGGCACTGCAGTATTAGAAGAACAAGCCAGTGACAAAAATGTCTCTAGAGCAGAGCCACTACAGCAGAATTTTGCTCTCCTAAGAATCTGGATTTACAACAGCCCCAAGGTGCTTGGGATTCTTCTCAAAGTTAATCACACTGGTCTCTCAACACTTAGGTATCGAACACCAGGCTGTTTTCAGTCTTTCAGTCTCAAACCAACCAAAAAAAAAAAACCACAAAACCTCAAAGCCCAACCCCAAAAAATAATAACGATTTTTTAAAAAAAAATTTAAACCACAGAAAGACAACCACTCACCAGCCTGGCTGCTTGCTCTATAGTTCTTTGGCAAAGCAGCCTGCCTACAAGGTGCTTACTTCACCCCCTGAACTACAGGTCAAAAGAGAAAGAGGTAGCCCTTTCTTCTCCAAAAGGTAAAACCATAGTTGCCCTTGTAAACAATGCTCCTGGGAAAACACCATTAGTGCTAACCATATTTGTCCAGTTTTGCTGCTCACCCATCACAGTTGACAGCCAATTATTTAAAACATTAATTGTTCAGATTACAAGACTGGAACACCTCACTCATGTCATATGGTAAGTGAAATTGAATAATGGTGTGTGCTAAATTAAAAGCATCCATGCTCATTTCAGTACTGTATTAGAGTGCTTTTTTGACACAGGTATATCAGAGAAATGTGAATGAGGACAGCAGAACTTGTTGCGCATCAGGTCTGGGCCCATAGCCCAAACTGGCAAAGGGGGAACCCAAGAAAGAAAAAGCAAGACACATTGAACATATTAAAATAGATAGGACAGGGACAACAGGAGGCACTGCTACAGTTCAGCTTATTGCACTCATAAAACTAATGTCAGATATGCAGATTATTTCTCCATGTTTTTTCAACACAAGAAAATCAATCTTTTTATTCAACTAGCCCAAGAACAGCATTTATTTTGACCGGTTCTCAATGGACTGGTCACATAACAGAATAAGATGTTGCACACTTTTTCAAGGGAAGCTCTGCGCAAAGGGATGCACCCACTCTGATCCGTGTCCTGGTGTGGACTGACAAGTAAGACCAGCATAGTCCATAGTGAGACAGAATTGAAGGAAGGGGTAGGAAAAATATCCAGGGACTTTACATAGTCCACAGTATGCACACTGTCTGATTAGCAACATTACTGTAACTGCTTCTTACTAACGGGGAAGATAGGCAAAGAAAGTGGTGTCTCTTTCAGATAGGATAGAACATGTGTAGTAGGGGAATCCTATGGAAGGAGACCAAAGCAAAATTAATATTCTGTTATTCTCCTTAAAGAATCATACAGTTCACATTAATGAAAAGTGAGTTTAATACCCTTTCAAATAAAACCCATTGCTAGCCAATTTCGCCATAGAGCAAGAGGAAAAAAACATATTTCTACAGTGACATGAACAATAAAAGAGTCATTATTGGATTAAAAGGACAGGGAATCATATATTGCAGTTACAG
This sequence comes from Ibidorhyncha struthersii, assembly GCA_013398815.1. Classification (NCBI taxonomy): domain Eukaryota; kingdom Metazoa; phylum Chordata; class Aves; order Charadriiformes; family Charadriidae; genus Ibidorhyncha; species Ibidorhyncha struthersii. The sequence goes on along the minus strand of VZSZ01009274.1, from coordinate 343,856 downwards.
AGAATATCTCCTTAACAAAAGAAACCCATAACCTGTCCAGTTCCTCACCCATGTACCAAAGCCACACTGTACCATTAATGTAAATCCTGTTGTACAAGGCAGGTAGATCATGGCCAGAAAGCTTAAGTTCTTTGGAACCAGACAAGCAAAACTCTACTAAAAATAGAGTCCAAGAAAGTTATGCTAGATTTACATCAGTGAGTGAGTACATTTTATCCCAGAGCACATATCACAAAATAGCATCTCTAGGTGGCCAGCAAAATTATTGCCTACATCAAAATATACTGCATCTGTTACTATAGTTCCACACAGTCACTTCCCAGGTAGGAAGATAGTGAGAAGTGCATCTGGACCTCTGTGCTTCTATAACACCACGTGAAAGCCGGGGGGTGGGGAGGGGTGGGGAGGCAGCAAATACTTATTAAAAAAATACCTTTTCCACAGGTCTATTGGAGTTCTGGAGGGCTCAGCCAAGAGAAATAGCCAGGTGTGCTAACTTTGCTCAGCTGACAATACACCACTTTCTGTGCAGCAGCTCTGTGTTCAACATGGTTGAGTAACTCAAAGTTGCTGACCACCTAGTTCCCACTTTTCAACCCTAGCCTGACAGAACAGGGGTAGCCAAAAAGAGCTCATTTGGCTTGTCATTGCTATCTCGATACACACTATAACGCTTTCAAAGCAAAACTGTGACACCAACAGAATCTGACTATAGTCTCAGAAAATGTAGCTTAACCAATTCACAAACACATGAGTAGAAAGTTTCAGCTTTCCAAACTCTTTTTCCAAATGAATAAGGTTGTCTACAAATGAGATTGCTATTTAGAAGTAACTGGTTAACAGCTTGGGCTAATAAATATGAAAATTAAGCACTGTGGATGTAAACTATTCCATGTTATCTAAGTCCATGTCTTGATCAGCCAATTTAATCCTTGATCAGTAGGGAAAAAAAAAGAGAAAAAAAATGAGGTTTTAATACTTTTGTTCACTCACAAACCTCTGTTTTGTATGCAACAATGGGCATCTGCTTCTTTTGGTAGGGTTACCCCGGTAACTCTACATACAAAAATTTCAATACATGAGCGTGCTCAAGAGCAGATAAGTTTTTCCAACCAGACATATTTCAGTGTTTTTTTTTTTTTTAAAAAAGTGTTAAGCAAACATTATTCAAATTGTTTTCTTTCCAAATCCTTTCAAGACATATACACAGCAAGTAGGTTGATCCAAAAAGCAGCAAAATTATGCCCCCATGTTTCAACCACCTGCACAAACGAACTCTGCTCCCTGTATAAGCTCCCACTGAATTCCAAGTGGTTCCAGGAACTGTGTATAGAGGGACTCCCACATCTGGATGCCAAACTTCATTTCATTGAGCATGATTACTACATCTGCTGTTACTATACAGACATTTACATGTGATCAGTTTTTAAAAGAACACTTGAAGATTCCTAATCCAACAGTTGCAGATACTGAGGAAAACAGAAAGGAAATGGGCCACATGTAGCAGAAGGATAACGCTCTCCCTAAGTATGATCTCCTACCCAGTAAGTCATTTCTGTGGTCTTACAGCTAAACACACAGAACCAAGTGTTTAGACCAAGGTTGCTGGGTTTGGGGTTTGGGTTTTTTTTTCCTCCTTTCAAGCTATCTGCACCCACATCACCCTTCAACTAGGATAATGCAAATGTAGGAGGAAGCAAAGCAGAATGTTACCTGGACACAGAAAAAAAGTCAAATATTTATGTCTTCCCTTTGTGCAGCATTTTTTTATGATAAAAGACAAGGAAAGACAAGGAACTGTTGCAGCAATATTCCGAGCTGGATGCCCGGAAACACTCTATTTATAATACTTTTGATGAGATGGCAGTTGGGCATTAAGTAAATTTTGCAATTTATTCAACTTTTATAAGTGGAAAGAGTAAAAGACAACAAGAAAAATAATAAGAAAATTTCTACTGTAGCAATAATTTAATAGTTAAGCTGCCAGAGCATGACTCCTGTTGGTGTCTCTGGCCTTCTTGGTCATTCCACCCCCCTTCCTAATGTCCTCTAAGGAACTGTTTATCATACAGTATTGACCACTACCTCTCATTTTCAAACTCAAATAAGGCAGACTAGTACGTATTCCTTGAGTGCTTTGCAGTGGCAAACACTACTTAATCCAAAGCAAAAATACCTCTCCCTGGCATCCCCGTATTCTGGACATTTGCTCAAGAAGCCTGAACTGCAGCTCGACTAATGTTACCTGATTCAGCTGCAGTGACTCCTCCTCACGCTTTCATGAATCCTTTGACACCTACTCAAAACTTGTGTACATATTGTTCATAAAAACCAATATGCTTTCAAATATGCTTTCAAACATGGAAAACTCCATCCAATCTGCCACCCAGGGCATCCCAATCAGTATCTCTATATCAAAGGTGCATTGCTGCTAATTAACAGCTTGGTCCAAATATATAAAAGTGCCAAGAACAGACATGCCAAAATATAAAGAATCAAAAAGTAGTTTATGCCTTTTGAAAATGCAAAGTTGGCCCCCAAGAACTCACTCATTTAGAACAAACAACTGGTCAGAGGGATGCAGTTAAAACAATAGCTCTGAAAACACCAGCTGTTGTCCACCCTTAGTCGTTAACAGCACACAGAATTTCCCTCCTATGAAAGGCAAAGGAGAAAGAAGGTTAACCCCCCTCACCATTTCCTCACAGGTGGATCAAAAAGTGTGCTTTTACTCTTGGTGCAGGCTGTCATTATCTGATCCGTTTATATGATTAAAACGACCTTCATGAAACCAGGCTATCTTCTTTATTGCATATCTTATCCAGCATTACAGAAGAGGTCAAACATTCAAGTCTACAGAACAGCAGAAGAGACAGCCAGAAAGGACATCGCCAGATTGATGAGAACAGAAAAGGCCGTCCCTCATTACAATTACAACAATAAATAATTCTACAGTGATACACTAATGCTTTTTAGAGAAGACACTCAGTAACAATAAAAAAGTTTTATCTGCTTTTTTCTTTTTAATTAAAATGCTCAGCTGCCATCTCAGCTTTGTTCAGTGGCAAAACGCATTTTTGTGTCTGTTTTATACAGGGCAAAATCCCTCAGGAATGCCAACAGCATCCCAAGGCAGGGAGGCTGGGAAGGGGAAGGTTCTTGGCCTTTGGGTTTTTTTTTTTCCCCTCAGGGGTGAGGTGGGGGTGGGGAAGGGCATTGGTTGTTTTTGCTTGCACTTTTACAAAATGACCAAAGAAATTGTAATTCACTGTAAAAAACGTGTGCACAGATTTGTGAAACATGAGAATGAATCATGAGACAAGATGGACGGTTTCTTTCAAAGCTTACAAGAAATTCATCCATCCTGTTTAGACATTATCCAGTGATTCCCTAAAGAATATTCAGATGCTACTAGTACAACCAGAGTGGGCTTCTTCATTGTAGCCCCAAACAGTGTGGCACAGAGGAAGGAGGTTATGAAGCTAATGCCCCACCAATATCTCATCCCCAGTGATATTAACAGTGCTTTGGAAGATAATTGTCTTATATATACAGACTATATATTTACTAATATACATGAAATAATTATGCATAGTTATGCAATATGGCAGATATTTTATGGAGCTGTTACCACATTAAATACAGAATTCTCTTTTCCATGCATCGTCTTTTCAAAAGAGAGGCAGAAGATATTCTACATCCAAAGATATTCAGCCACAATTTCTATGGGCAGTTTTGAACAAGGTGAGGGAGCGGGAAGAAGAAATGGGTTTAAAGCCAAAGACACCATCAATTATTCTCACATCTTTATGGCTTCCTGATACATCCTACAAAGGATAGGGCGAATATCAAAACAGGAGCATGGGTCAAAAGCAGAGCTGGCAACCGCTCTGAAAAGCTTCAATAACTTTTAGTCTTAATTGAATATAAATCAGCAGCATAAATTTTGTTGGGTGTTTGCAGGCAGCACTAGTATGGACAAAGTGTTTTAGGAAGGTCTTTTTCTTGGCTGGGATGCACTGTCCAACTCCAGGAGCATTGTTAATTGCTAGGAAGCAACTGGCAACCCCAGACTCTCAGTACGTGTCAGATGTTTATGTAGTCAAGTCAACACATTCACATATATACACACTTGTTTTGCTCATATACAGGTTTTAGAATCCCCCTCTTCAAGAAAAGGTTAGCTGCCAACTAGGAATGAGCAGCTGCACTTCCCTACAGATGGTCAATACCTTCACCGGGGACCTTACCTGCACCAACCTTTCTGTTTCCTCAAGGAACAGGATCATCTCCACATACTACCCCACATAAACCAAAATGTAACATACAGTTACAGAACAAATGCTTTTAGCAGTGCTTACAAAAAAGTTATGTTTACAGATTTACAGCGTGGCTTCATCAGGAAATCAATAGTTGAGCATGATGTATACCGGCCTACTCAGAAGCAAAGTTTATTTACATTTGTACAGCAATAAAAAGTGTATACACAAAATCCTTTAGACACCTACAGAATCAATTAGCCTCACAAGTGCAAATAAGAATTGCCCCCAACAGTCAAACTAATCAAGTGCATGGAATTAAATCAGTAAATAAATGAAAAGAAGCAAGACCACCCTACTAGTTTTCTCAGAAACATACCCCATTCTCCCTATAAAATTGACAGAAAATAAGTTAAGATCAGTTTAAGTATTTGGATACAATCTATTTCAAAATGCCTTTTAATAAAAAAAGAAAAAGCCCTTATTTAAAAAAAAAATTGCTCCTTGCGTTTGCCATAAATACATGTAGCACCACATTGAATGACTGTTGCTTTCATTTACAGGCACCCTGGCCAATGGCTGTAATAAGACTCAACATGGATTCAGGCAGCATTCAACATGACTGCAGCTTGTTCATATGGCTCTGAAACAAGACAGCGCAGAAATTATGTTGTCTTTCTTTTACTTGATGTGAATATAATTTGTGATTAAGAATAAAGAAGGAAACTATTTGATTGCATATATGATGAAGGTCACACCTGACACAAATTGTGCTTGTGTCTAGGTTTTTCCATCAAGAGCAGTGGGTTATTCTCCTTGTTTGCCTCAATTTCACTGCTGCTGAATTTTAAGACATTTAGAGACTACATAACTACTGTGTATCTCTACAGCAGAATCATTTTTAACAGACATCAGGAAAACATTCACGTTAACAGAAAATTAATTCCCTGTAAAAGTCTTTAAATAGGAGATTACAATTTCAGTGAAAGGAAGTTTCAGTTCTTCGAAGAAAATTTTGCCTTAGAAAACATTCAAAACATTTCAACTTCAAGCCACATTAAAAAGTTTTCAGCGTTTAAAAACAAAATTAAGTTTTTTATTATCTATTCAAGATATTATTCATTATTAACGGTAATAGATGGTTTCCTATTTTTATTGGGAGCACTATTTCCACTTTTAAGGAAAGGGATTTTATTTTATATTCACAACCAGCAGGGAGGTCAAAATAAGGACATGGAAGTATGAAAAAAAATAATCAAGCATTCATGCTTTTAAAATGAAGATTTACAACAGTTTAATTAAATTAACTTCAAAGTTATTTCAGTCAGACTGGCTCTACCTTTGTTTTCAGATAGGGCTGTCATACAAAACACTTCACATTGGCCAGAACACCATATACTTCTGTTCCTAACAGATCAGGGCAACAAAAGCTTCAGCGTAGGTATAAAGAACTCAGAAGCTGCTATATTTTGACTCATCTAAAATTTGCCTAAGAAAACATTTATACATGCTAGATTTTCAGAGAGCAAAGCTCAAGAGAACTATCAGTGTAAGCTAGGCACCAAGGCCATCACAGGAGCAGCTTCTGCTACAGAGACTACAGAGAGCAGCCACTAGAGGGAAACAACCACATTCACTAAAGCTGCTACTTACACAGTTTTATTTAAGTACAAAGGAATTACAGTACTCAAGGTGTCGCTTTCCAGAGTTTCACCAGTTTTGAAGGTGAGCACACCTCAGTCATGAATAAAATAACTCTAGAACTTCAACCCAGATTCGCCCCCTTAACAGCAAATACCTGTTCACTTCAGGGATATTCATTCACTGGATGCAGTTTGCCACCCAAGAAATGAGTATATGGCTCACAAAACATGCAGAACCTCACAAAGTTTTATCATAGGACAGAATTTTAAACCAGCTGTTACAGCAACAATTATGCACAGACTTTTGCAGACCACAACAGTAATAAAGGGTTAAAGAGGTCCTATTTTAAGACAGCTTTACGTATCAGCTTTCCAGTGAAGCACTGCTAATCAAAGCAAGATGCAGGTATGACCAAGCTAGAGATTTAATTCTTCTTTTTTATTCCTTGGCAGATATAATAGTACATGTACCAAACCCACACAGCTTCTCACTAATCCCATCAATGCACCTTACTTGAAACATAGATGGACTGTGCTACCAACAGTAAGACCACTGGAGTTTCTCTTCCTGTTTAGTTTCAAATCTTCCCATAACTGCTACAAAACAAGTGGATTAATCACAATGATAGTAAGAAAAAGATGCTGGAGATGAGGCTGAGACAACTGGAGCGACCCATACCATGTATTTTGCAGGCACGCATACAATGGCAATGAAATAATTTGACTGCAGCTACTTTGCATCTAAGTCTGAAAAGCAAAGGAGATCAGAAAGCAAGAAAAATCAGCTGAGACATGGCACATGGTGCCTTACAGTAATGGCATATATATCTCTTTCAAGAAAGGATCAGAGCCCACTTTCTAACCACAGGATAGAATGTTTGTCCCCTTCTTTCAGAACACAGAAAACAATGGCAAAGAAAGGGACTCCTCTTCCCAAAGACACATTTGACAGTTGAACAGACAGTTGAGTTAGAGGAAAAACCCAGGTCTTTGAATCTCCAGGCCCAAACACTGAATTAAAAAAAAAAAAAAAAAAAAAGTTGTTTAGGACACACTGCATGGTCCTCACTAACAGCACAGTATAAGAACAGAAGACAGCCCTGCCACCAATGCTTCTTTATTCAGATACCAAGGGCAAAGACCAGCAGCGTCATACATTTGGACAACCTAAATTTCTTTCTCATTTAAGGTACCTTTCCCTGTGGCACCTGAGTGCCTGAGGTGTTACAAATGCACACAGAGCTATCTCAACGGTTGCTAGGACTATTACATGAGCTAGCTTCAACCTCCCTCTAAGATCATAACAGTCAGCATCACAGAAATTACATTCAACTATGATTACAAAACCAGCGGGATTCAAGTGTTCTGCAGGGAGTGCAAAACACTGCATACACTCTTGAGGTTTTGTTCTCTTTTTGCAATGCTAACTCCATTTTGAAGTTTGCCACAATTTTTTTGATCTATGGTGCCAGCTGAGTAATTTTTAAATTCTCCATTGCATATTAGCCAGTATTTATAAGTCTACCGAGAACCCCACGTGTACTGGGAGGGAGAGCATCACGTGCATGTAAATCATACTATTAACAAATACAAACAGCAACCAAAATTCGCAAGTGGAGACCTTGTGTTTTCAGATGTTACTGGTAAACTGTGCGTGCGAAAGTGGTAATGCATGTTGGTGTTGGTCCTCTTTGCCTGAACTGAGAAATTCTCATGAGAAGGATGGTGAATGGTACGTGCAAGAGTCCCTTTACTTTGCCTAAGGAGCTATTGAGGAGCCTTGTTGAACTTCATGAGGTTTACACAGGCCACCTCTCAAGCCTGTCCAGGTCCCTCTGGATGACATCCCTTCCCTTCAGCACGTCATCCACACCACACATCTTGGCATCGTCGGCAAATTTGCTGAGGGTGCACTCAATCTCACTGTCCACATTGCCAACAAAGATGTTGAACATCACCGGTCCCAATACCGACCCCTGAGGAACGGCACTTGTCACTGGTCTCCACTTGGACATTGAGCAGTGACCACAACTCTTTGAGTACAACCATCCAGCCAATTCCTTATCCACCTAGTGGTCCACTCATTAAATCCATGTCTCTCCAATTTAGAGACAAGGATGTCATGTGGGACAGTGTCAAATGCTTTTTACAGGCACCAACAATCTGCAGTCTACTGGTAGCACACACTGGTTCCTTTTACCTCAACTGAGAAACCCAAATGAGAAGGATGACAAGTAGTACACAGACACACATGAAAGAGACTCCTTATTTAGGTTAAGGAGCTATCAAGGACAGATCACGTGCTTCTGGAAATCTGAGGGATCAGCAGTGCAGACTGAAGGATAGTTGAGGATTTACAGATAAAGATGACACCTGAGGCAAATATTCAGAACTCCTTTGAAATTCAGATTTTAAAGTCATAGCTTTCATGTCAGCTAAGGAGCATGTAAAGGGTAAAAATGCCCTGTGAGAAGGAGAGGAGGGAATGATAAAGCTAAGCACATGTGGCTTTAAACATATCCACACCTCTCTGCCCCCAGAGCTCCCAATGACAAACAGTGTCTATTATTTGAACTGATGCCATCCCTCTTTTCAAACATACCTCCCAAGAAACTCAGTTTCATATGTATACCTTCATACAAACCCTGTATATTTCATACAACTTCCATGTGTAATTCTAGTATCACTAAAATTAGATAGGATTACACCAGAGAATTAACTGGAAGGAATCATCCTAGAACAGCCACAGACCAGGAGAAAAAAGGCAGAAGGCCAGCAGATGTCTTCCCGCCAGGAAGCAGACTTATTCCTGGAAAGGCATCACTAGTGTTTGGGGGTCTCCTTTTGTTGCCCAAAACAGAGAAGTTTATGTTCATTTTAAAAAGACCAGAGCTCTGACAGCAGTGTCAGACTATAAATGATGAATTGAGCACAAGGAAGGAAAGTGGTGACTTTATAGCCTGTGCATGTTCATCAGCCATCTTGGTTACAAGGATTATCAATTCTTATGCACCACACTTAAAATAGTAGTAGTAGCCAGAACTGTAAAGTTTCTAAAGAAAAAAAAAATAAAAAATCGAGTTGTATTAGGATTACATACTAGTTCAAGCTGCTCCAGAGACACTTAAGCAACAAGGTGGTTTGACTATCAAGCAATAGTATATGTTGGCCTCTGGCTAAGTTGTAAAAACAGTAGAATATTAATGGTGTAAGCTGGTCACAAATCTCTCTCTAGCAGTTTCATTTCCTGTTTAAAGCTTAGTGACAAGCATACACTGTTTTTGATCGCAAGTTTGGAAAGACATCCTTTTGCCCTGAGAAAACATTACTTCTGTGTTGCCTTTTAGAAGGCACACACAAAAAAAACAACATGAAACCCCATAGCCTCTTTATTTCCTTCTCCAGTTAGGAAAGGAGGCAGTGGTTGTTACAGAGATGGGTAGGTTATACACACCTCTCTCCCTATGTATTTTTCCCCACGATGTCTTTATTTCTAGCCCGTGAACAGCTGGTGTGCTGCAGTGTTGAGCAAACTAATATTCCTCCCTAATTTCTATCGTTCACAAGAGCACTGTGAGAATTAATCTATGCAGGTTTAGAAAGTATTCAGATCCTATGCTGAAAAATGCTGTGAGCACTGTGAGAATTAATCTATGCAGGTTTAGAAAGTATTCAGATCCTATGCTGAAAAATGCTGTAACACCACTAACATTTATATAGTCCGTACCATAAGCAAATATATTGTTTAAAAACTATCACAGCAGCAGAATATACTTCCAGATTCTCTTTAAAATATGGATCTATAGATTCTAGAATCAGTGCAAGGTAAACACCACAGTAACTAGAAGAGATCATCAAGTCCTGAGTGTCAATCAGTTGGGGAAAATGGATTCGCAGGACATAGCACCAGAGTGCTAACAAGGGCCATGATAATACAGATAATCAAGACCACTATATATCAGGGCAAGAGTCTTATCCTTTGTATGGTTCACCTGATTTCAAGGTCAATAAGCAGTCCTCAAGAAGAGTTTTTTTGTTTTGTTTTTAAATGAAAAAGGACAAGGCACCTTAGGATGACTCATTAAGATTTGCAGTCCCATTGCAGAATCAGTCAGGAAAAACAAATGCCATCACTCAGCTTATCACACCCCTGAGCACATTAATTATGTAGGAAAGTAAAGGTTTGACTGATTATTCAAGGCAATAGCCAAGCCTAGACAATGAGGATTAGACTTCAGAAGGCTCCTGTTCCCAAATCTTAAAAGTACTGGTTCTTCAAGAGTCTTTTTTTTACAGAAATAAACACTTTCATCTGCAAATGTCATCTAAGTCTGATCTCACTAGGGTCCTTCTAAAGTAAAACACTGTGTAATACTCTGCAGGACTACAGGCCAAGTTTGGGGTGCGGTTTTATTGTTTTTTATTCTTTTTAATCTGTACTGGTAATGAACGCTTTAGATACTGGTTCCTAGACTATTCTCTCTCACTGGTTTCTGAGGTTATATCAAGTATGGCATTTCCAACCATCAGTATGAGAAGGAGCCAGATGCCCTGTATGAAACAGAGGGCCAAGACATTTTCCCTGGTCTACAGCCTGGCATTTGTCACTGAATGGTTAAAGGAACATTTAACATGAAACAACGTTTAGAAACACATTAATCTGTGTGCTTCAGATCTATGTGTTCTTCTTACAGCTTGAGTCCTAACGTCTAATCCTCTCCGGTTTCCTTACTGGTGACATAGGCTAGCCAAGCACTTCAGTGTCCAGAGGCCAGTAATGATTTTGACATCTTCCCTGCCACCCATCTGGCCCGTACCAAAAGATGAAAGAAGGTAAAGAGAAGCAAACAAGTTTGAAACCAAGCCTACCTAGCTGCTCTTTCACCAATCCCCACCAACCACCCCAAACAAGCAGGAGCCCCGGCCCTGTGCCTTCCGACCGCTTCAGACCTTAGTATTCAAACTCTCACACACCCTCCCCGTTACTTGTTACTGCCGAGGTGTAACCGACGGGCTCTCTGGGCACTGACGAGCCATGGCGCGCCGCCGCATCGGCCATGCCCAGGCGAGCGGCCCCTGCCCCACCCTGCCCCGCCCTCCAGAGACCACCTCCAGCTTCGGCTCTCCGCCAGCAGCCCAGTGCTACCCCTCTATAACAAGGGCTATAAAAAGGGCTATAACAAGGCCCCAGGTTCTCCATCTCTCTTTTTTTGTTGTTGTTTTGTTGTGGGGCTTTTTGGGGGGAAGAGAAAGAAATAGGTTAAGTTCTGACCCAATTTCACTGCAGAGATTAATTAACAGTATCTCAAATTGATAGCAGTTCAGTTTTAATCAATGCCGTCTGCATGAAGTCTATGGCAGCTTGACTTTCAGAGGTGCTGAATGAGAACTATAAAGCACATCACTGGAAAATCAGACAGAAAGGTACATAAATTCAGTCTCAAACAACAGAGTCACTGCTATATTTCACCTCAAATTTTATAGGAAGCAAAATGTTTACAGATGCATCATCTTTCATTCATTCCCAAGTCCAGTTTTAAAGTTGCTAGACACCTGTATAACGCAAAGGGTGCTTAAAATCAAATAGGTAAATGGAGTTTTACCTATAAACCAAGCCACTTGTACAAGCCTGCAGGCAAGTGGGTCACTTTTAATATCGCTTAACATCGCTAGTAATTTCAAGCAGTAGAGAGCAAAAGAAGTGCCAAGTACTGCTGTGATGAGTTAGAATTAAAGGCTTGAAAAGTCCAGCACCTTGAGCAGCCTGGCCTAGTGGGAGGTGTCCCTGCCCATGGCAGGGGGGTTGGAACTCGATGATCTTCAAGGTCCCTTTCAACCTAAACCATTCTATGATTCTATGATTTCTTATTGCTCATTCAACATCACTAGCAACACAGAGCAAAACAGCTTCTAGTTTTATACCATTGCTGGCATTTAATGATGTGTCAAATGCAGACACATGGTTTCATGCAAAGAACAATAAAAAGACTATTTGTATCAGAACACCAATCTAGGACAACCATCTGGATCAGCAAATTTAGTCTTTTATATTTATAGTCAACTAAGCAATAGCCACATAGTCAAAAATGATGCACAAAACATCTGCTCTCACCAACACATAAAGAAATATCCCTTCAGCAGATAAACAAATGGAACATGAAAATGCACCTTTTCTGTGAATTTCCTCTTCCATAAGCCACATCTGATTATTCTACTGAATAATGCTAGCTGACAGAATATAATACTGTCTATATCATAGTATCAATATTCACCCTGATGTCATAATCTATGCAAACACATGTGTGCAGAACAAGAATTGGATCACAGAGGTGCTGCCGCAGCATGGATCATATTTGGCATCTGAGGAATACAAAGAGCAGGAGGCTTTTTTGTTCAGTGAACAAACGAAACAGAGGAAGAAAAAGAAAATCACTTCAGGCCAATCTGAAAATGTCCTTGGTTTTTGGACCAAAAATTGCCAACCCCAAACATCCCAGAAACCGTTCTGCATGGAGTTTTTTAAATTTAAAGCTGAAAATCGCTGAAGTACTCAGTCAATGCCTTCTTTGCTGTGGTATTCAATGGTAAGGTCTGACCTCAGCCCTCCAAAGTTTCTGACATATACAAATTCATGGGACCAGAAAGGCTGCATCTAAATGTACTGAGGGAGCCAGCTGCTGTCGATGTAGGAACACCACCAATTACCTTTGAAAGGCTGCAGTCATAGAAGGAAGTCCAAAGTGACCAAAAAAATGAAAAGTTAAGAAAAATTTTAAAAAGCTGGCCCTGTTTTGAGCAGTGAGTTGGACTGCAGACCTTTAGAGACTCCTTTCCAACCTAAATTGTTCTATGAAAACATTTTGTTTCACTGGTAACCAGAAGTTTTTCTTTTCACTGACTGGGAAAAGAGATAATTTTAGAATAAATTAAATGTTGAGACACTGTTAAAAATGAAAACTCAAAATATTTTTACATTAAATGTCATAATATTTTTTATGTTTACCATTTCCTTTTTCATAAACACTTGCCAAGTTCAAACTAAATTCACAAATAGATGCAGTCAACATAAATCTGCATTTTTCCGCTAATAAACTGTTCAAATGAAAACACTTAATCTAGTTCCACTTGGCAGCTGCTTTCAGCAATACTACTGCTGAAAAAATATAAAATATTTGTGACAGAAATCTCTGTTCACAGAAACTGCATATAAAATTAACTACTTCAGGCAAAGCCCATGGACCTATGACCCTATTTATCAATATTTATTTAGCTAATCTACAGACCGACATACATAAAAATATTCTTAGCATCAGCCATCAAAACCACCAACAAGCCTGTATCATCACCCAGAGGACTGGTCCTGATTAACTTCAGGTCTACGAGCTTCAGCTGACCAGCAGCTCTGCTGTACAATGAGCAGCAGTGCTCTCCAACACACTAAAGATGGCCACCTTTTCCATCAAAGTTATTCTTTTGGAATGTATTCTTAAAACGGTATGCATGTTTACAGTATAATCTCTTACAGAATGATCCCTGAAGATACGGGTGGATTTTCCATACAGTCGTCAGTAGAGAAAAAGAGCTTGCCTTTACCAAACTGACCTTGATCCTTTTGGTCTTCATACTGACAGATTTGTCAAAAATGCTTCCTATGTTCATTGCAGAGATGGCTGCAACAGCCCAGTCACTGGCATAATACCACCAAGTAACATGGAGGAAACCAAGTCTCCCCTTGAACAGGTAATTGTACTAAGTCACCCACATTCTCTCCAGGGGCCGCTCACCACAGCTGTGATTCAGCTCAAGCCCTTCCCAGTCACAGTCATCGAACATGAATGCTGCAGTCCTTAGGGCCCCTCAGCAGAAGGAAGCCTGGATGCTTCCGTTTCTCCGTAAGTCCACATACAAAGAGAAACAGGCTGCATCTCCAATACGTTCTTTTTCAGAGGAAATCTGTCAGGTCAGATGCATGAGGACATGTTTCTCCTGTAGTTCTTTCACCCCGAGCAAATACTGGAAACTACTTTTAAAGTCAAATTGCAAGACCATGCAGGGAAATGCCTAAACCTCCTTACCAGGGCTTTGTTTGCGCCAGTTTTCACAGAATCACAGAATAGTCAGGGTTGGAAGGGACCTCTGGAGATCATCTAGTCCAACCCCCCCGCCAGAGCAGGGTCACCTACAACAGGTTGCACAGGACAGCGTCCAGGCGGGTTTTGAATGTCTCCAGAGTGGGAGACTCCACAACCTCTCTGGGCAGCCTGTTCCAGTGCTCCACCACCCTCAAAGTACAGAAGCCCCTCCTCATGTTAAGGTGGAACTTCCTATGTTCAAGCTTGTGCCCATTACCCCTCGTCCTATCAATGGGCACCACTGAAAAAAGACTGCTCCCATCCCCCTGGCATCCTCCCTTCAAGTATTTGAAAGCATTAACAAGATCCCCCCTCAATCTTCTTTTCTCTAGACTAAAGAGACCCAAATCCCTCAGCCTCTCCTCGTATGAAAGATGTTCCAATCCCCTAATCATCTCTGTAGCCCTTTGCTGGACCCTCTCCAGCAGATCCCTGTCTTTCTTGAACTGGGGAGCCCAGAACTGGACGCAGTATTCCAGATGCGGCCTCACCAGGGCAGAGTAGAGGGGGAGGATGACCTCCGTTCGGTTTGCTTCTGGACACTGTCAACCCTCTTCTTAACATGACATGATTTGTGCACGTGACCACAGGTAGTATAGGAGGCATTTATTTTGTTCTACCCAGAGTTTACGTGTATCAAGGAAAGATGAATTTTTCTAGCCGCAAGACTGACACTAATGTGACACGATCACTTCTCTGGCTTTAGGCCAGAGTCCCTACTATACTCGTACCTTATATATTTGGTTAACATCCAGTTTCATGAGGACAAGAACTACAGCTAAAACTAACTCTGAATAGATCTAGCACCTTTTGTCATTGGTATTTGAGGTGAAATTGTAGTATAAGGCTGGGTTCAGTCTGGCTTTCATTAATACAAAGAAGGTTTCTGCTAGCCACTGCTCCGAAGCAAAGGAAGTATGTGCATGGGAAGGCACGGTGGGGAGATTCAAAGCAGGAAAAAAAAAGTTAACTTTTCTGATGTGTTGATCATGAAGTTTCTCTACTACCTGCTCCTTCTCCTCCTTTTCTATTTGCGGTACATCTTACGTCCATATGGGCAACACACTGGTTGTGCAGCAGAACCACAACTCATCAGAATATAGCGAACAGTCCCACCGTGCAGTCTCTCTCTCATTGATGACAGAGACCCAAGTCATAAAGAATCTCAGCAAATGACTACTGATTGGCAAGGCTCAGAGAGGTTTTAATTTTTTAAAAAAAGGAAATATTTGGGAGCAATATATGCGTTTACAAAAATTCAGGTATCTGTGAAGCTTAATCATAGAGAGTCTTAAGATGCAAAAACAGTTCCAGAATTTCTTGGAAAGAAACACAGACAGTAACTAGGACAAAGGAATACCCTGGAAATATTACAGGGATAAGAATCTTTCATTTCACTGATACTTCCTTTCACGTCCAATGACAGACACTGTGCCAATCCTACACAGAATATGAATCAGCTGGACATTAGCCACTTGAACAGCTTCAATGGCATCTAACTATAGCCTAGGTATACCAATGGAAGGACATTAATCATGATCAGTTATCTTCCAATTTAACAGTTATCAGAAACTGTAAAAAACTACCATTTCTAAATTCTTTCAAAATTTTCTCTCCACTTTCTCCACTCACCCATCCCCTCAAAAGAATTCAATGCATCAAATAAGAAGGGAAAAAATGTATTTCTAAAGGCTCAGAGAGAAAACCTTAATGTTACAGACAGACTGCCTGAGCTCTTGGGAAGATTCAGAATGTATTTAAACTTGCAAACCTCAACAATCACACAGAGTTAGTTCCAGCTGACGCCTTACACTACCCTGTCACTACAGATAAATAACAGATATAAGAAAGTGACCTCTAAGAGCTTTATACTTAAATAGCCATAGACTAAATCAAAGGCATTTTTCTTTTTCTTACAGAGGCATTACAGAACAGAGAGGTAGAGGGTTCTCAAGTCCCCACACTCATATTTCCCTGGATATAACAGGTTAATAGTATTTTTCCTACATTACAGCAATATTTACAGACTTCTTGCAAAATATTATGCCTCTTTGTAATGGGTGTTTAGCAAAAGCAAATGGCTGTTTATCACTCAGAGCATGAGTGGTTTATTTCTCCACTTCTATCAGTGTTATTTTTCCCCACAGATGATGGCTGGTAATGTTAAGGTATGGTTAGGAGTCATTAAAATTATCATGGCAAAGAAATAACTTACAAATATGTTGGGAGGTTCCAGTGCATTCTTCAGAGTTGATTGGCCTGAATTAATTCTTTCTCAGCTTCTCCTCTAATCCCTGACAAGTCACTGGGTAAAATGGGGAGCAATCTGTAGTTCCAAAATGGTTTCTCACATTGTCTCTGTGTTCCTTTCATTTCTATGAGTTATGCCTCTGACTCTTTCCCTGAAAGATTCAGCAGGATTCACAAGTTTTACCATGCTAAGAAAGCACGACCAGGGAAGAAACTACTTGCAGTGGTGCCAACATAAGCTTAGTACAAACATGCAACTCTGGGGAGACCATGAAGATCTGGAAGAGACAGTTTGTCCTCAGCTTGCATATTGCTGGAACTAAATTAATCCCAGCTATAGCTAACTTCATGATCCATGAGTGTCAATTTCATCAGGAAGTAATAAATTAGTTAGGGACCCTAGCAACATAGAGGAAAAATTTATATTAAAGTATTCACAACAACAGCCAGCTCTCAAAGCAACACAAGCGAGCTGGTGGCAAATGTGACTCAACATACCTCACGCTCCCCAGTTTCCAGTTCTCATTAAACCTTCTTCATGCATTAACTAGAGCTCTAGTCAGGCAGCAGGCTTGCATCAGCCTCTATAGACAATGGAAGCTCTTCCTGACAAAAATTACAAGTAGTGGCTCAGCTGTTAGCACAGCTCCAATATCTTGTATACATGAAAAATTTTTAAAAATCATGAGGAAAAACACCCCCATATATGTACAACGTAAACTTCTATTTGAACTTCCTAATCAGACAGAAGATTAAAATCCTTCTGCTATCCTACCCAGTGTCTTTCATCTCCACCAGGAAAAAGCTTGCAGGCAGAGTAAGTTATGGACAACAGATCTGCTAGTCAAAAGAGCTCAGAAATTGATGGCATAACAAGAAGAACACAAAATGAAAGCCCAATTGCTAAGAAGATCCTGAGTCCCCAGATCCCTTGCATTCAAGCCCAGAAGTATAATGTCAGGCACCTCCACTGTGATCAGCTGCCACAATGCCCTAAAGAAAGAAATACAATTTTAAAGACCTGGGATCTAACACTTGCAGATGTTTTAGGGTTACACACTCAAATACACTTTGAAAGTAAATAGGAGATAAGAATCACTATGAAGTTCTGCAACCTGGAGGTGCCACTGGTGTGAGTTACAGTTGAAGTGACCCAGACAAAATAGAAAGGCTTCAACCTTTTGACCAAACATCGGCGATTTATTTTTGTCACTACATGGATAGCCAGGAGGAACTGATAAGCTGCAAGCTGAAGAAACAGTTTGGAAGAGCCAACTCTATCCATTAAGAAAGTGGCTTTTCTTCAGCCAGCCTGCCCAACTTGCTAAGACTGAAGCAAATCCCCTTTGCTCAGCACGTGATTTTTGTCAGGACACAGGAACGAAAGCTGCTTCTGCCCACTATACCAACACAAAATCAAGGTTTAGATAAAATCCAGAGAGTACAGTCAAGACTTGTATACTAAACTGATGTGATTTTGATGCTTTGCATAAAATTAGTTTTATCTTAAGACATTCATTCAGGTATACAAATAAGTCTGGTAAAACTGAGGCATATGGTCAGTCATCGTTGTCAATAGTTCACATAACTAAATATACTTATCAATGTAATATTTAGAGATTTAATATATCACTGATAAAGAAAAATGCTTGCAATTTGGACAAGTCAAGCAGTCATTGCATGATTGCCTATGCAGAGAAAGGGTCACAAAGAAGAAATGACTGAAACTATCTACTCTCGCTAGAATTCACAATAATTCACTTTCAACATTCATAATAAACCAGGCACAAAAAGTACCAAAGGTAATATTTTTTCCTCATTTATGGTTTGAATGACAGTTTTGATAAGCTTCCGATTTGCAGATCTAAAAAGGTCTGAAACATGTACCTTCAGTGGGAAAAATAACCAAAGACTTTAATTTTTCTTTTGTTTCAGGCCCTTTCCTTCTGATGTTTGCACCTGTACGTAATACCTTTTCATACTTTTGGCATGTGTGCCTACACTATATTTAATTCCAACAAACGTGAGAGCAGTAATGCGTGCTGTTACCATAGACTTTCTCGCAGAACAGCCAAAGCACACAGCTTCCAAAAGGCTCGGTTCTAGTACTGTCTATGACTGCCAACCCCATTTCAAGATACTCTCCTTGACAGTTCCCACCATCTTTCCATCATTTTTACATGATGTTTGCATTCAGTTCTCTAAATTTAATCTTTCATTTTGCTATTACATTCTGCTTTGATTAGAATTTTTTTAATAGTAATAGCAAGGTACTTACATAACTTGTATAAATGTGATGAGTTCTTCACAAGAAAGCAAAATTGCATTCATTTTACTGGAGCTGCAAGGCATGTTCTCTCAGCTGCTTATCTCCAATGCCACAGGTAATCATCTGAATTCTGTGAAGGGTTCTGTTTGCAAGGCTCTGCCACTTCTTGCAAAGCTCCCTGCACATAGCACACTTGATTTCTAATGCCATAGCATCCAACAGTAAGGTTGTCGAGACAGAGAACTTTTGGGTATGTCTTTACGGTGTCAAATAGGCTTATGATGACATTAGGGTGGAAATCTCAAGTCAGTGAGATTTTCAGTAATATTCAAAACTTCACTAGACAAGCCTCTGCAAACTGACCTAATCAAACCTACTTCGCATGAAAACCCAGACTGTTCAGGATATCCCTTCCAAGCTAAATTAGTCACAAATCCCTTAATTTTTTCTCTTGGAAGAACTAGCACTACTAGTTCAGCCTATACTGCATGGCCTGGTTAGCACCCCTCCTAGTACCAGACTCATCTGCGAAAATAAAAAAACAGCACACAACAACAACAACAAGAAAAACAAACAAAAAACCCCACCAAAACCAAACAAAAAAAACCCAAACCACCAGATAATCTGGAAGACAGATGAGAAGCTGGAAACCAAGACAGGCACAAGAAGTTAGCAGCCAGGGAGGTAAAAGATGAGAAGATACACTGAAAGAGAAAGTGGTGTAGAATGACATACTGAAGTAGAACAGAGAGCATGCCCACAGCAAGGACCATCGCTGTAGGAACCCGTAAGGATAGGCTTTAAGGTAGAAAGAGATACAAAATAGGTGACAGGAAAGAAAGACTACATCATTTGAGAAGAGCCTTGGGAATAAAGAAGCTGAATTAATAACTAAAAATAAATGCTTTGCTAGGTACACAAGCCAAAGATGATATTTGAAGAGGAAAAAAACACACAGCTAGGAAATTGCTTTCTTTTAAAGCACAAAGCTGAAGAAGAACAATACTGCAGGCCTTCACGCTGAAAATAACATTTACAAGTGACCTCCTGCTTCTCTTCAGAAGAAAATGAAAATAATGTTTCAGAGTGCAGAACAACAAAGAAAAGGATGGCAAGCGGCATCCTGGGCATTTCTATGCAGCTCCGCAAAGCACAGCTGAACATTCGATCAGCTCTCAGATTCAACGACTAGCTTCCCGTTCACATAACACGTACAAGCATCACCAAGTCTGTGTAACCTTGTCACAAGAGGTGTACAAGAGCAGCCAAAGAGCAACCAAATAATCAGAAATGTGCACTACCCTGAACAGGTGTATATTTATATTGGAGCGGGGAGTGGAAGTGACAAGTGTACTGAGAAGACTAACTTGCAGTTTAATGCTATATTAACTGCTGAATTTAACATCTCATGCAGGAATTTATGTAGTTGGGATAGTTATGTGCAAATTGTACATGGGCTTACTTGTATTCCCAAGCACACACTTAAAAATCAACAAAAGTAAAGCAACTGCAGTTTTTGCCGAGAAGGTAACTTCTTTTTACCCCTATCTTTCAGACACAAAGGTGCCAGATAAGAAGACCCTTAAATTAACAAGAACTCAGTTTGTTACACAGCAGAAACATTCTATTAAAAATAGAATCTAATATAATTCTGTAATAGTTTCTAAAAATATAGGAACTACTAGGGTATATAGGAATATAGGAACTACTGGTTTTTCTAAAGCAAAGAAGCACGCACAACTTTTTCTGCAAACTAGCCAGTCATGAATCCATCTTCTGCACTCCACATAAAGAACATAAATCATTTTACTGAACCCTCCTGAAATGCAGTATGAGCCTTCGCAGCAATTGGAATCAAGCTCTAAGTTTAGTGGGGTCGCACCCAGGACTAACTTGGCTCATGAACTCTCTTGTAAAGACGATGAACTGACACAGCAACTCCTGTCACTACAGTGCAATGCCCCAGAGAAGCAAGCAGGAGATAACTTGCCTAGAAGTCCTCATCTGACCTGTCACTGATGTCCACTGCAGATTCTACATGTTTCTCTAATGGGAAGGTAGATATGCCGATTTCTTGGGCCACAAAGATCTATGCAATAAAAACGATCTTGACAAAATAGCAAGAAATTTGTCATGACCCACTTTCTTTTTTATATATATTTGGCATGTGGAAACCATATTGAATGAAACTTCAGAAAGAGAGTAGACCCACCACAACACAGATTAAATGAATTATGAAGAACAGACAGTATGCTTGCTTGTTTAATTTACTTCACTGGTAAATATTGCATTAAGACAAAGCATTCAGAGGCTTCCTTTAGAGTATTGAGTTGTCATACATAGATCTAAAATAATAACAAAGTAAATTGGATTGTACTTTAGAAGACAAATAAATAATAAGTCACGCTGTGGGACCACTATGAAATTAACGTAAGACTAACAATCATCACACTGAAATTAAATGAACTGCTCTCACATTATTGAAGAGGAGTTACAATATCATGGTGTTTAAAATTTAACACATAAGCTGATTTTAATTCAGAAGACTACTCAGCATACAAAGCTTCTAAGTCAGGCAAACACCTTGGGAGTGTCAGGAAGCTGACTGACAGTGACTATTCCCCTTGTACAACTTTGCCTTCTTTTAGAGAAACTAAATATTGCAAAGGAAAAATCTAGCATCAAAACAGTGTTGGCATTTAAGGTGGAAAGAGTCTCCATCCTTTCTCCTGGTTTGTCAGGTACTAACCAGTGCTGCCACCCAGTCCTGCTGCTGAGCACTGCTCTGTTTGGGCCAATATACTTCCAACCACTTTGCACTAAAACAATTCCTTTATGAAAGAATCCACTTACATCTTATAAAACCATTAATGAAATGCAAACACAGCTGGTTTATTGTGGGGTAAACTAATGCTCAACTATGGCAAGCAATACAGTCTTCCTTAAAGTCTCAAAATGACAAAACTGAAGGCAGAACTAGGTTCAAATTAATTGAAATATGAGGCTGGTGCTCCCTTGAAACAGAATAGATATTAGAAAAGTCTTCTCTACTTCCTGAAAAATCAGGCCATTTTAAGTTATCACATCGCCCATGATCCTGCATTTTGAGATGCTAAGAGGCCTTTCTTTTAGCAGCCTGTCTTCACCTGAACACATTCTCTCATCAAACCAAGAGGACCTGAAGCAAAATTTGATTGCAAGAAAACTGTTCCTGCAGAAGTTTGGGTTTGAACCTTGGCATTTTGACCATAACCTTGATTTGACCGTTACTTTTGAAAGACTTAAATGTTTGCTTCCAGTCCTTTATTTCTATTTTTTTTAAACAGTTGTCTTTTTTTTTCCTGCTGATGAGTGACTTAATTGAGGATCATACAGATAATTGCAAGTGAATTCTACTCTACATGCGACTGCACAACAGTGAAACACATACCTGTATAGTTTGTAATTCTGGAGGTAATTTCAAAATAGGACTAGCATAATTTACAAGGCTGACTTAGAATAAAATTAGAATAAAATTGATCCAAAATGAATGCATTTTGGGAAGAGAAGGGAAGAGATGAGGAGAAAATATGAGAAGAAATCCTGAAGTCCACAAGTACTATAGCAAACTCATTTAGTCTACAATTTTTACCCGTAACTTCTGGTGAAGAAAAGCTTGCTCCAAAGTATCTTAATTAGAAAATCTGGAGAAGAATGTTTTAAAAAGGCAAAAAACCAAAGACGACCAACAAAACCCACCAATCAACGACACTGAAATGCACAAATCTCTACAACTATGAATGTGTGCTTCACAGCCTTATCAGCAACATTCATGCTCTACATATACAGTTTAGGAATAGATGGGAACAGCATCATATCTCTGTAAAACTTTCTTCAAAAACACTTGATTTGGCCAGCTTGAGGAAGGGTTTTACAAGATTGTTTTTCTTTCCACCAAAGCACTGCTTCTGGCATCAAGACTGGTACTGAAGTACATTTTGCCTCTGAAAATTATACTGTAAATAATCTGTGGCAATTATCTGTTTATTCCCATAGATGATGAAAAAACAACTGTTCTCTCCTTTACTTATTCTATCCCAGGCAGGGGAGGGAGGATGGCTCTAGCAGAGTCTTATCTGCAAGACAAGGTAATGGCATCCTGTAAGGTAACATGAGTCTAACACAGTAGAAGCTGTTTACAAGCTCCCTGTGTAGGTTAGAAAATACTGGGTTAAATTTATCCACTCTTACTAGACAGAAATAATCTATCAATATCAATCTTTTACCTAAATGTGAATTTCTGCAAAATTTGGTAGGGAGATAATTTCCCAGTCCCTCTGCCCACCCTTTGGTAAGATTAGAGAGAACAAAACATTCTCCCTTGGGTTCTGCCAAATCTAACTCAAGAAGAGATGAAACTGCAATTCCATCATTTGCAGGAAAAAAAAATAAGGAGGGGAAAAAAAAAACCCAACTGCTTCATGCTCGCTCTAATCCTTTGTATACACTGTCATCCCCTTACCACCATTTAAACCACTAGATTCTACACACTTTCCTCTTAATGTTGAGGACATCTGTTGTGTCACTCTTCTCTGACACACTTGGGGCAGCAATTATGTGACAGATTTCACTCCGAGGAACACTAGACTGGAAGGAAATGCACAGGTAATTGCGTCCAGTCAACAACTGCAAACATCCATGCAACTGCTATCTAGTTAAGTAGTCCAGAATACATGCTGCACTAATACCTACATACCAATGTCTTTTAAACCTTTCCCTACAACCTCTAATAAATTTAATATTTCTAGGAAAGCTCTTACGGTCTTCTCTTTGATATCAATCTTTCCAGATACTGTTCAACATTGGCTCTTCTAGGTCTTGCAGTTCATCATCTACCTGGTACAGAACTGCATCCATAATGGACTACAGTATTGTACCACAGATGCTAAAATGCTCAAGAAAACCATAAAAAGGAATTATCACTCCTCTACACTGCAACAGAACACTTGCATGTGGAGCTCCAATTCCAAAAGGACCACCACACTATAGTGGAAACTCAATGTTTTTGACACTCACATGATAGCACTCCTTTCAGGACTTGAAGGGAATTGTGTCACTTCCAAAAGAAAATTACTAGCAGAAAGAGATATCTCTGAGAGAGAGGCACTAGTGACAAAAAAAAGAAAAAAACATGTTTAAGCAAAGGGAGTTGCTTCATACTTACACATTCGGACACAAGATTTCTTCACAGCAGGTGCATCATTACATGCAGTGCATCATGAGTCAGAGTTGAAGAGCCTGAGCAATACAAATCTCTGGGTTTTATACAACTCTCCATACAACTCCCATGTTTGCTTTTTAAGAGCTCTTCAGCACTTCATCCTGCAAAGCTCATTTACCTGTCAGCCTCCCCATCACTAGAATCCTCATGAGACTTCTCTGAAAAAAACAACTTATTCAACTGCACACTGAGCAAGTACCCAGTCCTCAAGGACTCCTAATAAATCCCAAACTTCATCAGATATAAACTCGTCTCTCCATGTCGCCTAGTAACACTACACCTTTGGTACCAATTGCATTTTTGAGGGTGGGGGGAAAGAAGGCTGGTTTGAGAAAAAACAGTGGTACAATACCCTAAAAAAAAAAAAAAACAACAACAAGAACAAACACACCTGTACTGGTAGGAAATGGTGAATGCCCCATCCCTGGAAGCGTTCAAGGCCAGGCTGGATGGGGCTTTGAGCAACCTGGTCTAGTGGAAGGTGTCCCTGCCCATGGCAGGGGTGTTCGAACTAGATAATGTTTAAGGTCCATTCCAACTCTAACCGTTCTATGATTTACACACAAACCCACCAATCCTTGGATATTCATCCTTTAAAAAGTCTATTCCAACACTCATTCAGTGTATATCAACTCTTCAGGGAGGTAGACGACAGCAGGGATATGTCAAGACTGTTTTAGTTTGGGAAAGTGAGAATGGCAGAATAGAAATAAATCCTTGAGGAAACATGGACTAATTTTATATGGCGCTTCCCTAGGTGAATAACCCAATAAAGTCTCCTTTGCTTGCCATTAATTAGCTAAGTTCTAGGTGACCAGGCAAAGAGCTGCCCACATTATATATTACAAGGACCACATTAATGGAGCAGAGCATGTAAACAGCTACATTAACTCCCCAATCCACAACAATGAAGAGGGCATTAAAATAAGCCTCTCACTGGTACATTGATGTCAGTACTGCCCCCATTAAAGCCACAACAGTGAATCCTCTCAGCTGGATTACTGGATGGATTTTTAGCACCTCATAATGGAATCTGCTGGGCATAGCGGGGAAATGAGAGGTGGCCAGTGACACTGAAGGGACAAAAGTCCTCGGGCCCCGTGTGCTCTGATTTGTCTCTGTAATTACAGACTTATACTGCTTTACCTGGAGAGCTGCTGCAAGAAGCACTATCCAGTTATCTTCACTCCACTTCCTAGATATGTGGAAACAGTGATTTTGTGACAAGAACCTATTACGCAGCATCCCAACCCTACCTAGCCTCTTAGCTAGCTTTGAAGGAGAGCCACAATTTCCAGCTTGCACAAAGACTTCCACAGCAATGAAGAGAGGCAAATTTCACACAGATCTCCCTTCACAGCATTGCTTTTTCCCTGTGCTTTACTATGTTGTGCAAGAAAGTCCATGCAGACTTACAGATTTTTCATATCAAACTCACTGTGGTAGTACTAGAGCTAGGATGAGAATTTTGATAATAACTACAGCAAAGACCATCCAGAAGGTTTACCCAAAATTATTGTGTTTTTGACTGCTAGCATTGCCCAAGTCTAAGAGCTGTAAACTCTTCAGAGTGGCTGGAAAAAGGGAATCATAATAGCAATCAGTAGCAATTAGCAAGTATATTGTCTTAATTGTTCTAGAGTTAAAAGAGTATCACACAGGAGGCTTAGAAACCTACTGAAAAAAAAAAATCAAAGGCAGGGAGGGGATGAGAGTTTGTCCAACCTAAAAGACAACTACCCTTTGCATACTAAGCCACTCTTCCCTTTAAATGAAGTCTAGCAGAATGCAAAATACCTAGCAGATTACACAACTCTGCAAAGCATTCCCCAGCTGTGTGTCAACATTTCATCTAAACGGACAAGCAAAAACTAAATGAATCTTTAAACTGTTGGAGTTCCTAGAGGCAGAACAATTGTAATGCCTTCAGCTGCTCTAATGTAGAGAAAGTACAGCTTCATTAGAGACTTCTACAGCCTCTAGAAACAAACAAAAAAACCCCTAACTTCTTTTACAGGAATAACAGGAAGAATCCCAATGAGAGTAGCCAGTCCTGCACCATGGATAGGAGACCAATTTTGTCTCAGTCACTCAGCTTACTTGTAAGTGTCTCAGATGCCAGAGTAACTCACCAGTTCACCACTGAGGCTGATACATTAGAGACACTATTCACAAATAGTCTAACAGCCTTTCATATTAGGATAGACCAAGTTAATCAGCATTATTGTCTCTTCGATTAACTTCCTCCTGGTCACAGAATTGCAATAATATTAATAATAGAACGTAGTATTATCAAAATTACTATAGTGCTGCTTAGGGACCCCAAAGAAGTTAACCTCTACATGTGTACCACAACTGAAAGGAGGTAAGATTATTAACTGACTTTATTTAAATGGCAAAACATAAGCAGCAGCAAAATTTAAAAAACATTACGCATTGGCTTCATGTTTAACAGTTGTCCTGGCTCTTTTGTAAATGATTTATACTCACAAATTTCAGGTACTTGCAATGTGATTTGAAGAAAACGTGAGAACTTAATCAGTATTTTGTGCAAATAAAAATTATTTTTGAAGTTTGAGTATAGTTATAATAATAACCATTAGTAATTCTAGACTTGCTTCAGCAACACTATGAAATAATAACAACAGAAAATCAGTATTGGCAGTAAGTTTCCCATCAGTAGTATACAAATAACAAGTTATCCTTCAGAACATTCTCAACAGATACAAGATCGTCAACAGTTAAAGCAAAAATCCCAAGAAACCTGGGATCAACTCGTGTTCTCTTTCAAGGCTGTTTACACAATTCTACTTACTACACATAAAAATTTCTTCTCATGGTAGTAAAATTAGAAAAAGTGTCCTGAATTGAGGAATTCACAAATTAGTTCTGAAGGATATAACATTCTGTGAAATAAGAGATAAGGTAGACATATTCTGGTAAGCAGCAGTTTGAATAGGTGGTAAAGTTCTGTGCTGCCTTACTATCCAGCTGTCAGCATCTTCAAATCTGACTAGCAAGCACTGTAGGCAACACATAGCTGGTTGAAAGCATATTGAGGTATTTTGCCAATAAAATAAAAGCCATCTGTGCACCTCTCTAAAAATCGTCTCTCTAATGCAATTTTTCTGGAATTAAGTTCAGACACTGTATCACTGCTGCCAGCAGACTAAACCCACCTATATTTTTGAAGACAAGCATCACTGCAAATCAGTCAGTTTCTCAGAGGATGGCTGGTGTGGCTCTCTTCCATGCTACTTGCGTCCACAACTACAAGTTACAAATCATTCTTTATCGACATCTAAGATGGTTAGTCCAATTGAGGCATACGTGTTACATTATCCTTTCAAGCTGTAGTCTTCAAGAAACATACTACAAACTCTAGAAAACAAATGTATCTAGGAAAAAAACCACAACCTCTACAAGTCTTTATGTCACCACCCTTTATATGTTTTACTTCCTAAGAAACACATTCTTCAATGTCAAAAAATTGCAAACCACTAACAGCCTACTAAGATCTGTACATTTACATCAGGGATTTTATGAGTCAGCCATGGCAATGGATAGCATCTATTAGTTTGAACTGTACTTTCCCTGCAGTTTGTTCCTGTTATTAAAAGAAGAAGCTACTTGCATACATAGGACAAGTAAATTCCATAAGCGCCAGCCACTACAATACCATGTCTCAACTATCTGTCCAAGGACTGAGGTTAAACATTTCCCCCAAAATGGATAGAATTTATCTTTCCATGTTCCTAAAAAAATAAAGAAAAGCAGAGCCCACAGCCCATGCAATCCTCCCACAGCTACATAAGGTGCACAAGAGTATGGTGGAAACTCCATTCAGCCATGACTACATTCACCATCTCTCTGGGCCAAAATTAGATAAGCCCTATCACCACAAATCCACATTACCGTCACAACTTCAGGTCACATTATAGACTAACAGCATCATTGTTTTTTTTTTGTCACCACATTTGGAAAACTAATTCAAGACAAGATGTAGGCTTCCTTTATCAAAGAGGTTCTTCACTAAGACATCAGCAGACACTTCTAAAAAGCATTCAGAAGCACACGATTAGATATAGAAGTGGTATGCTTACAATACAGTGGGTGCCGGGTTTCTAGCCTAGTGTGTCTGATCATCTGGCTTCAGCTCAACTATTAAGCATCACTTAATCTCCCACATAATCTAGGAATAACTGAGGCATCAACTGTGATATATTTGATACTGTGAAACAATAACATTATATGATTTTTTTTCTTCTCAAAGTTACCTTGATGTAGTGCTATCACCACTACTTTGACAGCTCACACTGAAGTTTCACCTGGTATATGGGAATATTTGAAATAGTCTTTCCCAAGGAAAACTTTTCAAATGTCAGTTCACAAAAGTGATGTGCCTGAGGTTGAATATTTTGTTTAGAACATGTTTAATTGTTGATTTGATCCAAGTAGGGTTCACTGAATTATAGCAGAAAATAGCAATGTGCGATGTGTACTGATCGACAACTCAGTATGAATGACTTTCAAACAAAGTCAGAATTTGTTCCTATTGGCTCCACCTTCTGTTTAAAAAGTTATGCAATTAGAGGAAGAGGAGGTGTAGGCAATTTTCACTAATGTTCACCACTCCATAACTCTGCTTAAAAAAAACAACAAAAAACTACAGAATCACTTCTCCACTTAAGTCCTGTCTACTGGTGAAATATATGATGACATGAAAAAGGAAAAGCAACTTTTTTCCATTAACAGCTAAGAATTTTCCTCATGCAAGGTGTAAAGCAGATGGATTGTCCTAGCAGTTTGACAGTCTAACTGAACTTTTCAGAAAATGTTGAGTTGGTCACTACCCATTCATAACAATGTTTTTTTAACCCTCTTACTTAATGAAAACTAGTTTCCACACAAGTTTCTGGTTTAAATCTGTACTTTAATAAGGAAAATCTTCCTACTTCCTAATGGGGAACGTGCTAACAGACTTTTCAAGCCTTGCATCATTCTTCTATGACAAGATTGATAACTTCTGTTACCACTAAATAACAGAGCCTTTCAGCCACCTTTGGAAGAGGCAGTCCTACCACTTCTCTCTTCCTACTTTATAAATATAGATTTCAGCTACATTTATCCATCTCCCCACTGAGCTAACGGTCACATCTACAAACGAGAACTCAACACTGGCAACTTCAGTGCCCTGTGCTTTTTCCTGCCTTGCCTGCGCTAGGTTCTGAGGTGGGACTAGAGGTCTCAGCATTGACTGGTTTCCTGCAGTAGGGTCTGTGAGCAGGAGGAGCCAGGCATTGTACACAAAAGCAATGCAGCTTACAAGCATTGTTTGCAGAGGGAACTGCTGGAAAAGACAGGTAGGAAGGCAAGCCCAAAACACAACACACACAGGGGATCTAAAGGGGATAGCACCAGTGGTCATTATCAACAATCCAACACCAGGATATTTAAAAGCATTTGTAGCCAAGTTTATGAGCGACTGAACAAGTAACTGTCCCAGACCACTTTTGTGCACTGCAGGGAAGTGTTTTGTACTATTACTTCTCTAGTATTACACAGCAATATTATTTGCATGTAAAGACATTCTGTTCCTCTATATATAAAAAGGAGAGATGGATTACCCCTAACTATTACAAAATGCAGACACCAATATCTACTTTGTAGCCAAAGCTGACTTTGATGTTTGTCTGTATGCAAGTACACATTGGTCTTCAAAATGAGGTTATAGTCTATTTTGCGTAATATTGCCACCACTGTACCAATAAATATCACATAACTGCACATCAGGTGAAAGAATGTCACAGTCGCTTGGGAATACTGACCTACATATGCCCAAAATACGAATCACAGAATCTCCTAGATTGGAAAAGACCTGTAAGATCATCTAGTCCTACCATTAACCTAACACTGACAAGCCCACCACTAAACCATGGCCCTGAGCACTAGATCTACACAACCCTTCAATACCTCCAGGGATGGGGACTCCACCACTGCCCTGGGTAACGTGTCCCAATGCCTGATGACCCTTTCAGTACAGAAATTCTTCCTAATAGCAAACCTAAACTCCCCCATGCACAACTTGAAGCCCTTTCCTCTTGTTCTATCACCTGTTACTTGGCAGAACAGGTCGACTCTCACCTCTCTGCAACCTCCTTTCAGACAGTTGTAGAGAGCAATAAGGTCTCCCCTGAGACTCCTTTTCTCCAGGCTAAAGAACCCCAGTTCCCTCAGCTGTTCCTCATTAGACATGTGCTCCAGACCCCTCACCAGTTTCGTTGCCCTTCTTTGCACACGCTCCAGCACTTCAATGTCCTCCTTGTGGTGAGGGGCCCAAAACTAAACACAGTACTCAAGATGCGGCCTCACCAGTGCTGAGTACAGGGGTAAAATCACCTCCCTGGTTCTACTGACTACACTATTCCTGATACAGGCCAGGGTGCTGTTGGCCTTCTTGGCCACCTGGGCACACTGACGGCCCATGTTCAGCCAGCTAACAGTCCCAGGTTCTGCTGAGCAGCCTTCCAGCCACTCCTCCCCAAGCCTGTAGCACTGCATGGGATTGTTGTGGCCAAAGTATAAGACCCAGCATTTGGCCTTATTGAAACTCATACAGTTTGCCTCGGCCCATCGATCTAGTCTGTCTAAATCCCTCTGCAGAGCCTCCCTACCCTCAGGCGGACCAACACTTCCACCCAGCTTGATGTCATCTGCAAACTTACTGAGGGTGCACTCGATCCCCTCATCCAGATCATTGATAAAGATGTTAAACAGGACTGGCCCCAGTACCAAGCCCTGGCGGGCACCACTCATGACCGGCCGCCAGCTGGAATTAACTCCATTCACCACCACTTTCTGGGCCCAGCCTTCCAGCCAGTTTTTTACTCAGCAAACCATATGCCCATTCAAGCCATGAGCAGCAGTTCAACAGACATCTTGGTGCTACCAAAAGCATGTAGTTGCAGCACTGACACCAGCTTCTGAAAAGAACAGAAGTTCTGAAATTGTTTTCATTATTTGAGTAGGATGCTTTCACAGTGGGTTCACGAACACTTAGAAGACAAAGAGAATGGACTTCCTCAGTTGTTCTGGGGGTGGCACCTTACATCTACAGAGACTTTTTATAGATTAGTACCCTCTGCAAACACTGATAAAATAAAACTTCAGCAGCTTAGTCATCACAAACTCATAGAAGTAAGTTCTGAAGTTGTTTAAACGTTCACAGTAGTTTCCAAAAATATATTATCTCACCACAGATTGGTCAGATTCTTTGCACCAGCATTTCTGCTACTCAAACAAAATACTTCCCTGCCAAGACATTCATACACATTTATTTTAAAGATAATTTTGCAAGTAACATCAGTTTTTTTGGAAACTTCTGAGCACTTTACATCATTTTACACCATCTCATTAAGCTTCCAGAATGATTTCTAACATTTTCTAGAAGCTGTTGCCACCTCAGGAACGTGCATTGGATTCTACGAATAAAATATCTAGAAGACTTCAACATACGGTGTATTTACTGTTTTATTGTTTCAATTGCCAACGGAGATCTTCTAGAAAAATAAACATGATGCGCATCCACTGGTCAAGGTGCCATATATAATATAAGGCTCACGTGCACGGAGGAATAGGTGTGTATTTCTACATACACAGTCATGCACACTTAACCTGGATGCAGTATTTTCACTAGACTGAATTACGTACACATTCACTTGTCAGTTGTGAAAGCTAGTAAAGATTTCATCTTGCTTTTTTCCCCTCCAGCTTCAGGCATGAAATTACACTGAATGGTTGCCCAATCTGCTTCTCAACAACCAGCCATATACAGTGCACTTTAGAAGAACACAGAAAAACAGTGTATCACCAAACAATCTAATATAATGATATGGCACACACACAAAAAACAAAGCACTGTTGAGAGACTCAAGCTTTATTACTGTCAATATCAACTGATTTCAGTAGTTACAAGTGGAAATTGTTTCCTAATTCGCCATCTGTGCCACTACTCTCTCCTTCAGTCTAATGTTACAAAGATGAATTTCATTACGTCAGACAGTAGCTCCTAATCAGTATTCTGTTACCTTCTTCTCTCTACTCTTCAATTATTTTCTTCAGGAATATTTTACAAAAGCTCTGGTCTAAGTATTCATGACAGCTTTCTAAATCCCCAAAGTACTCAAAAACGTTTATTCCTTGCAATTATCTAAGCAGTCTACAGAGAATAGGCAAATTCAATCAAATATTGGAATATCGCTGACAATGGGAGCAACACCACTGCTTATGGATAAGAAAATTATACTTGTCAAAATTTTAAAGTATCACATCGGATGATGTTCTGTGACAGGTTTCGTTGCTTTGAGCAAGTCATAATCTTTACACTATAGTTAATCCAAATAAAATGCTGCAAAAAAAAAAAAAATCCAAACCAAAAGCACCCAAACTAATGAATAAAAATAGAATTTTGATAGGTGAGGAGAAAGAGAAGTAAATACATGCTTCACCTGACCCAAGTTATCCAGTGCAAGTAAGAAACCCATCACAGCACAACGTGTACCAGCACAACGTCTACATTTTTTCTTTTTTCTTTAAAAACATACAAGCTGTTCACGTTCTCATATAGTCTGCAAAATGTCTTTCCTATAAGCCAACGTCACTTAATGCATTTACCGCAAAGGAGTGTCATTACCTAGCTCAGCATTTGAAAAGTCTGCATAGGCCTCCTTTTCAGGGTTTGAGTTCCTTTGTCCAAAAATTACACTCACTTTCCTTTATTTAGTCCAACCTAAGCATTTTCTTTCAATTAGCCCATGCAGACAGCACAAAAAAGGCATACATTTGTGAAAAGTGGTGAACATTAAAAAAAAAAAGCCATAACCCTTTATTATTACTTCTCTTAGAAGTGCCTCAATTATTGCATTCTATAGTAATTTTAAATCTGTTCCCATTATGTTTCATATTTGAAATCCTCTTTGAATGGTCATGAAACCTATATAAACAGGCAACTATTTTTCCCTCTTCAGCCTTCCAAAGCAAATATTTATTGTTACAAGCTGTCTATTCATCCTTGTATAAAAATGAGACTTGCAGGAGGCTAGGACAGTACTTGCAGTCCAGCCCTTTTATCTGATTTTCCACAACCCATATGCAGTGTCTCCAGACTATTCAGATTCTGGGCAACCTGGACAATTTCTGATTTCCATCAACAATCCCAATTTACCATCATGCCAGCACACAACAGGACTTGTCGCCTCTGCTATTACCCACAAAGCACTTACCTATTTGTACATCTACAAAGCAAAATTAAGTTAACAAGACACTGAAGCATGCATCTTGTAAATAAAAAAAATATTAGACAGAGAATAGTCCAATATTAAATTGAGATCATTCTGCATGAGTAAAATGCCAGCCAGACTGTTCTTACAGGTAAGAGGGAAAGCTAAGCAGTAAGTTAAAAAAAGGTATAAAAAACTGAGAAGCATAGCTCACGAATGGAAATCATTAGCTCTACGTTTCATACCTAAACTCCCATTTCCTTCCTCTCCCACTGCTCAACCATTTTTAGCATACACATAAAAAGTAGAAGATACACAATGTACAGCCAATTTAGTGCAATATTAAGAATGTATATGTATTAGTGGCTTATTGCTCTGGGCTTTTCTTTTGTTTTCATCACCATAGTATATTGGCACCCAAGCTCAGATCTTAAAAGCATCTACAATCCTGCAATATCTCCCCATCAGCAAAAGTGTTTCTCTCTCTTTCTCAAGGACCAGCCTTATTTCATTTGTCAGAAGGTGCACTGTGGGGAGTAAGTAGATGGCGCTGGGAGGCTTGCACACCTTTAATTTCTAAAGGACATATTTCACAGCTTTTCCTTTCCAAATTCAAAAAATGGCTTAGTAAGGAACTCTGCAATAAACAAATTTTAAATAGAGACTGATTAAGTATATTAACATAACAAAAAACTTAATGGCCTTAAAACTATACAAGAATAGATTTAGATAAGATAGAATGAAACAGGTTCTTAAAGCTAAATGTAACTTTGAGGAGAAAATACTAATTGAAAAGTTTATGAAAGAACAAAAAGGAATATTAAGAGCCAGATTCAATACTACTCCCAGTGAAGCAGCACAGTAAAAAAAAGTCTGCAGCAGTTTCAGCACAAGTCTGGCCCTTACCAACCACAACCCTTAAGATTTACAGATGGGGAATGCAGAAGAGGAAGTGACAGCACTGGGCAGGAGCACTAGTTTATCCATTAGTACCTATTTTTGTGGCATACCTTTTCACAGAAACAGTTAGGTTAGAAGGGACCTCTTGAGTTCATCTAGTCCAACGACTGTGCTTGAAGCAGGGTGACCCAGAGCAGGTTGCCCAGGAGGATGTCCAGTCAGGTTTGATATATCCAAAGGTGGAGACTCCACAACCTCTCTGGGCAACCTGTTTCCATGTTTGAACACACTCACAGTTAAAAAAAAAAAAAGTGCTTTTTTGTTTTTCATCTGGTGTTCACATGGAAGTTTTCTAATTTTATAGAAAAATCCAGGCTCAGACTTCTTTACTCCCTCCTGAATCCACCTCCTGTGCTCTTCTTCCTTCTTCCCGCTACTTCCCCAAACCATATCTGAGATCACTTAGGAAGTCCTTGCTAATCTTCTCCTGCTGCTTTTGCTTGATTTCCTACTTGTTGGGATAGACCTTTCTTGAGCTTGGAGGAGGCGATCACTGAATATCCACCAGCTCTCCTACAAGCCTTATCTCTCCAGGACTGTATTCCATGGGAGTCTTCCAACCATATCTCTGAAGTGACTGAAGTCTGCTCTCCTTAAGTTCAGGGTTGTGGTTCTGCTTTTCACTCTGCTCCCTCCACTTAGGATCCTGAACTGCATTGTTTCATGGTCAGTGAAGCCAAGTCTCCCTCCAACTTTCACATCCACAACCAGTTCTGCCTTGTTTGTAAGTATCAGGTCCAGCAGAGTACCCTTCCTTGTTGGCTCCTTGATCATCTGTATCAGGAAGTTGTCATCAACACACTCAAGAAATCTCCTTAAGCCATACTTACTGTCCTTCCAAAACACAGGCTGGTTTAAGTCCCCCAGGAACCAGGGACTGTGAATGCAAGGTTTCTTACAGTTTGGAGACAGCCTCATCTGTATCTTCCTGATCAGGAGGTGGATAACAGATACCCACTACACCACTACCCATGTTGGTGTGCCCACTCATCTTCACCCATAAACTCTTGACCAAGTCCTGGCTGGTCCCAAGGCAGAGCCCCATACATAACAGCTGCTCTCTCACAAGAAGAGCAACACCCTCTCCTTGCCTTCCCAGCCTGACCTCCCTAAAAAGCATGTATCTCCATTATAGTATTCCGCCACATAAGCCAACCCACCATGCCTCCACAATCCCAGTGAGGCCATAGCCCTGTAACTGCACACAGACTTCTAACTCCTCCTTTTGGTCTCAAGCAAACGTGCTGCATAACTGAAGCTCTCCCAACCTTCCCGAGAAGTTGCAAGACACTGCTCCATATGCCATCAAGCACAAGAAGCATGCTAATACTCAGTGACCTCAGCATAATTACATAAGAAATATTCCCTTTCACCAGCTATTAGCACAGTCAGAAACATATAAATAAAGAGAAGTAGCACAGTATATTACTGATGGTTGCTAGTATCTATAAATAGAGGAACCTGACAAGTTCAGAAGTGGAAAAAGAGGCAATAAGACAAAATGATGACATGAAGAAAAATGAGACTTAAAGCTCAGCAAAAAGTGATAACATATCCCACAGTCAGATATGACTACGCGTGAGGGAAAACAGATCAAATACTTGGTTTATGCAACAGATGTGACAAGATGTTGAGACAGTTTAGAGAAGTAATCTTCCTTCTAAAAAAAACAAAAAAGAATTGTACAGATTTGGATGGGTGTTTGTACATGCCCCCTGTTAAAGGGAGTCAGCAAAACACAGCACATGAGTTTCTGCTGACCTTCTGCAATGGCAGACCTCCGGCTTTTTCCTCTAAAGAACACTGAACACAATGGATCAAAGGACAACATAAAAACTGTAAACTTGAACAGGATATCTGCATTCTTCCCTCAGAGTGGATGGTGAATGGCATATAAATATCCTCTACACGGGACAGAAATATCTCTTCTACATGCAATTTTAATTAAAATTAGAAAAAGAGAAAAAAGTTGTGTCTGACTCGTACAGTCTACAGAATTATTTAACTGTACCCTCCTACTGTCCTATCTCTGATGTCAGCTCCATGCAGGAGGAAATGGTTGCTGTGCTGCGTTACAGGCTATACATCAGAGGACTCTTCTCAAAATAGAAAGTTTAGCTTTGCTTATGAAAATATTCCCCTCTGACTCTCAAGGTTATGTTTAGACTGCAGTTTGTGCTGTGATCATGACTATTGTCACAACTATTGGTAATAACCTGGCATCAGCAGAAGGCTGTTCCATATAGACCAACCACACACAGGTTCCTGCCCTGCTTCTCAGGACCATTCTGAAGCCTGTGCTAAGTCCCTGCTGCTGTAGAAATATCCTGCCATGCCAGCAATATCCAAGCTAAACTGAAATAATCTAGTCTAAAGCTAGCTTGGGAACCACAGGAAATATCCACAAGGGCTGAGAGGGTCTTTGCTCCTCAGCAAGTACTGAGCTTTTGCTACCCCTGCTATTTTCATAGCATCTGCTACAGCGGGAGCACCTCGTCAGTACAGCCCCACAGCTCTACTACTCATCTGCAAGGCATTTTCTATGCAGTTTATGTGCTTCCCCAGATGGGTATGAGGTAGAGAAAGGCATCCTGCTGCAGCAGAGGCTCCGCAGCTTTCCTCAGGCTGCCAGGCCAGAGTCTGAAGGCTCAGCACTGTGGTACCCCAGCTCCTTCCCTGTAAAAGGAGCAGCATTCTCTTACTAACTTAGTTTCTAACATTACCAACACGCACAAACATTTTTCTAAGCCAAGTTGGAGTTCTGTATTCTTACTAAGAGGCATGCTTTAGTCAGCCCAAATTACTCTCAGATAATAAGCTTTTTCCCTTTGTGCGAGCAGCAGCCAGCACAGATCTCACATTTCTGCTCTGCAACTACAGGTTTCAGCTAATGAGCTAAAAGATATGCTTTATTAATTATGAACAATGTACAGCCAAGGACTCACACTGAGCCGCCCAAGACCAGCATACACCTGAAAGAGCCAGACCTCTCTGACATTTACACACTGTGGTGCTTACAGCCTTGCAACAATACAACCCCTGACTCGCTCCCATGAAAGACCAGTTTCAGTTTCTGTTGAGGATCACTACAGCAGTAATACAACAGCCCTGTAACCCAGAGGGAAAGGCTCCAGTTGTTTTTGAACTTTCGAGTAATCATCAGTATTCACATTGCTATAACAGGTAGACACATGCATATGGAGTTGAATATAGACAAATTATTTTTATCTCTTTAAGAAAAATGTTATTTTGTTTAAGTGCAAGAAATCCGTAAGAATTTCTACAGCCATACCACCCTGACAACACCCAATCTCATCTGATCTCGGAAGCTAAGCAGGGTCGGGCCCGGTTAGTACTTGGATGGGAGACCCCCTGGGAATACTGGGTGCTGTAGGCTTTAAGTTCAACGTCTTTATTGATGATCTTGATAAGGACATAGGGTGTATCATCAGCACGTTTGCAGATGACACCAAGTTAAGCAGGAGTGTTGATTCCCAGGAGGACAGGGAAGCTCTACAGAGAGACTTAGATAGGTTGGATCAGTGGGCCAACATCAATGGTATGAGTTTCAACAAGGGCAAGTGCCAGGTTCTGCACTTGGGCCACAATAACCCCATGCAGCGCTACAGGCTTGGGGAGGTGTGGCTGGAAAGCTGCCTGGCAGAAAGAGACCTGGGGGTTCTAATTGACAAGCGGCTGAATATGAGCCGGCAGTGTGCCCAGGTGGCCAAGAAAGCCAACGGCATCCTGGCTTGTATTAGAAATAGCGTGGCCAGCAGAAGTAGGGAGGTGATTGTGCCCCTGTACTCAGCACTGGTGAGGCCACACCTCGAGTATTGTGTCCAGTTTTGGGCACCTCAATACAAGAGAGATATCGAGGTGCTGGAGCGAGTGCAGAGGAGGGCAACGAAACTGGTGAAGGGCCTAGCAGACAAATCATATGAAGAGCGGTTGAAGGAGCTGAGACTGTTTAGTTTGAGGAAGAGAAGGCTGAGGGGAGACCTCATCACACTCTACAACTATTTGAAAGGACACTGTAGAGAGGTTGGTGCTGGTCTCTTCTCACAGGTAATTAATGACAGAACAAGAGGGAATGGCTTCAAGCTCCAACAGGGTAGGTTTAGACTGAACATTAGGAAAGACTTTTTCACAGAAAGGGTGGTTGGGCATTGGAATAGACTGCCCAGGGAGGTGGTTGAGTCACCATCCCTGAATGTGTTTAAGAGACATTTAGATGTGGTGTTGGTGGATATGGTGTAGAGGAGAACTTTGTAGAGTAGGGTAGATGGTTGGACTCTATGATCCCAAGGGTCTCTTCCAACCTAGACAATTCTATGATTCTAAGAATAAGCGTAAGAGCAGGATTAATGCCTTCACAGAACCATTTCACTTTTCTCTACATTTTCTTCCCGTGAAGTGTCACCGCAGTGCCCATCAGCTGTATTTTAAAGGCACAGCTGATTCCCCCGCCCAGCAGAGAGAGGAGGTGCCCCAGGCTCGCTGCTAGCACAAGCAGCGCACACGGGTACCGTGTCACTAGGTGGAGCTCATTACCTACCAAAGCCACAAACTGTTACAGGATTATAAGGCAGGAGTTGGAGAAACAATGTAAATCAACCAAATTTATATTCAGACAAGGTATTTAGGTTGTTTGCTTTCTCGTTTCGTTTTTTTTTAATGGTTCCATATGTTCTTAACAATAAATCACAACAGATTGATAGGACACAGAGAGAGGAAATGGAGGCACAAAGGTAAGCCTCCTTTTCTCTGTTCGTTCTAGTTTATGCATATAATCCTCACAATTGACTGATCACCATGCAAAGGAATTTATGTCTTAATTGCTTGTTTCTGGGGTTAATCTTTTCCACTGAGATAAATCCAAATTTTAATTCTTACTTTATTAGATGAGAAAACTGAAATCTAGAAAGCTCAGGGCTAAACATAAAATTTGAATCCATTTTTGAGATCGATTCTATAGTTGCGGTATACACTCAATACATTCTGAGGATGAGCTGGAATTATGAAAGGTCCTACAAAAATTAAACCTCAGTAGGCCAGGTCTCTAAGGAAATTTACAAACTCCCATCGATTTCACTAGCAACCAAGTGTCTGTAACCTTAGAGGATTCACACCTAAACGATCTGCCTCAGTTTTACAGTTTTGCTAACCTGGGAAAAGATCTAGATTTCCTGTTGCTCACCTACATCATAAAAAGACCTTTTCTTAATATTAACAATTGTAAACGGCTCCAGAAAGAATACCTATGTACTCTTAAAAGACAAGGATGCAGCGTCGTAAGACTTGTGGAAACCAGGGACTCATCTCCCCTCACTATGTTCTTTACCAGTGGGTGGGTAGAGAAAAATGCACAGCTGAAAAAGGGCTTTGGTGCTATTCTGGATGGCAAAGAAACAGAAGTGCTGAGAGTAAAGAGGTTTTAAAATAAGACAACTCTGCTTAACAAGTTGATGCTGTCAGAAGGATTTGTAAACAACAGCATTTTGTGGATAACGGACGGCTTTCCATACGTTCGCACAGCCTCACTTGCAGTTTACACATACAAAGTGTCTTACAGCCACTTAAAGAACAGTGAAAAGGACACACAGTGTGAGAAAGCAGTGATGTCTTTACTCCCCACACACTGCTTTCACAGCAAAACATTCCCCACACTGCAAAACATGTAACCAATAGCATTTGAGACACCGGTGACACTTTTCAAAACCTGACAATCAGATTGGGGATGGTATTTCAGATAGAACTGGCTCTAAACAGATAGGAGAAGAAAGGTGAACAAACCCCCAAAATCACACCATAGTGGACTCTTCACCTGATCTGATAAGTTTGCTCACAGCACTGTTTGCCTAAAAGCAGCCAAAACAAAGAGTCCTGATGCGGGTACAGAAGAAAGTCACTGTAAGCAATCACAGAGGAATCTGTGTATTTGAGAAGCATCTTCCAAGCCTCTAGGATGGAAAGGCTGGCATAAAAATTAAATGAGTGCAAGTTTCATATCTCCCCTATGTATATTCTATTCCATGAAAAGAAAATTATAACCTAATCCTAGATGCACTTTTATCCAGATGAATTTTCTATTAAAAGAGCTGCAGTTAAGCTCTTTGCCTTGATGCTATCTTGTGGTAATGAGTTTCACTGCTTAGTTATGAAACATGACAAAAGTATTTTACTTTATCCATTACTGTTGAATCTGCTGCCTTTCAGTTTTGGTTCCATATTTTGGGTTCTTCTATTACTTCAAGAGAAAAAGACCACCCCATCCATCTTCTTAGCACCATTCATTACTCTGACTAGCTCTGTCATTGTCTGCCACTCACACCCTATTTGATACATTCTCAGTCTCTCCTAGGAGCATGACTTTGTTGCCAACCTTTTATCATCACTTGTTTCTGAAAGAAAAAAAAAACAAGAAAAGATTATACTGTCAGAAAGAATTTTCCTATTGCAGCTAAGTTTTACTTAGTAAAACAGAATGTCAAAGATGAAAAAGACGACGACTGGTTGCATCAAATGGATGGAAGTGCCTCATTGGCAAGTATATGAGCAGTGAATAACAAATTACAATCAAACATTAAGCATGGTGTCTATATCATATATGTAGCAAACTTGCAGTTAGCAAACAAGCTTTAATCCACTTAATCCAGCATCCTGTTTTTGACCATGGCCGTCACCAGAGGCAATGGCATCGCTACGGGAAGAGCAAGAGTGGCACACTGTTCTCTGCATCAGGTCTCTTTCCAACCTCTTTGTTGTTAGAGGCTGACTATGAAATATGAAGCATTATATCCCCTCTATGATAAACAGTGAAATAGAATCGAATCATCTATACAGAAGATTGATGCTTTCAAACTTCAATAAATTTTCAACTGAATTATTACAACAGCTTGATCAATTGTTTGAAAAGTATTTTCTTTTATTAATTTTGGATTTTCTATCCTTCAGTTTTTACCAGGATTTTCTTAGGGTTTTTACTGGTTTCGTAAAGCCACATTTCCTCTATCATTCATTATTTTAAATACTGTGATCCTTCCTAACTTTCTGCTGAAAAATAGTCACAGTCTTAAAATTTGAAAAGCTTTTTCACATCCCACCTTCCCACAGTTCCACAATGTGAAATGTTGCTTTAGCTAGAAACAGAATCTCAGATTTTCAGAAACAGAGAACTAAGTATTTGTAAAAGCAAGTAAGTTCACAGAAACTACAGGTGCCAGGTAGCTCCAAAATTACAGAGAATCCTCTACTCACAAACTAAGAATTCCAAGCAGGTGGAAACTCCTTCTTCTGCAACTAACTAGGAGCAAAGAAACTAAGACTAAAAAAATAAAAAAGAATATTACGCTTTTAAACCATCTCCCAGAGCCCATGAGTTTTAACATCAAAGCCTGAATTGCTGTGCATATTTATACCTAATAACTAGCTGGAGACTTGAAGTGGATTTCGTCCCTGTCTTTTCTCCTCCCATGTTTAAACTGAAACCTGTAAAGCTTTCCAAAGAACAATTTTGATTACTACAGCCTCCAATGGATTTTTTTTCCCTTCTATTTCCGTATCCTCAAGGGGAATAAAGGGCAGAGAATAAAGCAGCCTTTCTAGTCCTTTATGTTTCAACTCAAAAAAACATTAATAAAATACCCTGGAGTGCTGTGAAATGGAAGGATAAATAAATAAAAATTGAAGAGAAGCAGTAAAAAAACCCTACAGTCCTGTTGGCAACTATCCAGCATTAACACATTCAGGAAATAGGAAATTTAAAAATGAAGTAATATTTTAATATTACTGCTTTTTAGCCTTGTTTTTAGTTTCCCTTCTGCAATAGCTTTCTGCATCACTTTATGCCACAGACACAGAGGAGAAAAATCCATTTCATAAGTCACAAAACGATTTCTAGACTAAGTTTTCAGTCCTCAGCCTGCATTCAGGGTTGCATTTGACAGCTAGGCACTGCTGGACATCGAGATCTCTAGTAGTAGAGAGTGTGGGGAGGACTTCCTGGCCAGCTCATCCTGTAGTATGTTACTCCTCTTCCAGAAAAGGATCCATTTAGACGACAAGGTCACTCAATTACTTGAAACTTAAGCCACAAGACCAGGTAAAAGCTTTATTTCCCTCTCCAAGATAACTATATTCACCCCAAACAGATATCACCAGACATCTAAATGAATTCCACAACACACATACTTCATTGGTTAAATAAACAAATCATTTCACATACTGCTGAACTGCATCCAACTCTTAAGTGAAGCATAACACAAGACTACAGCATAACACAGCAAGTAAAGACTGTTACTACTAAGGGTAGCTGAAGAAGGAAAA
The DNA here is from genome assembly GCA_013398815.1 of Ibidorhyncha struthersii. NCBI lineage: Eukaryota > Metazoa > Chordata > Aves > Charadriiformes > Charadriidae > Ibidorhyncha > Ibidorhyncha struthersii. Next base: position 301,477 of record VZSZ01009274.1, on the reverse strand, counting down.
ACTGGAAATTTGGAGATGAGAGATACCACTTAATGTTCCCATCCTCAATAAATTCCAGTGAACAGAGCTAGATTTGCTTTCTCAAGCCAAGCAGGTACCTATGGAATCAGAGGACAGTCAAACATATATCAACATCACAACAGCATTGCTGTTCCAAGCATAAAAAGTATCAAATCATATTTTAAAAAATCATAAAAAAAATACATGGTGCTACTACTACCTAGATATCTGCAGTATCCTAACAACCACATGCTCTTCTCAGCAGCTGCTAGCCTTACTACATATTTATCTCCCCTCTATCCCGGTCTTGCCAGGTCCATGCAGTTTTACTTAGCACGACATACAGCTGCCGAAACACGTGTCTCACACCAATTAAAATACGTTTGTGCTATCCAAGACATCCACACAGGACTGGTAAACATGGCAAAGAATGTGAGGGAAAGCCACACTTTCCTGGAGAGCCAACTAAAGGCCAGGCAGACCACCAAAGGATATTTAAAATGACACTGCACACCGCTCTACAGTCAGTTGAATCCTATTTCTATTCAGCTATCCCAACCCAACAGTCTGGAGAGGCTGGAGACAGCCTGCACTCCTCTGCTGCTGCAGCTGGCAGCACTCCTCCCAGCAGAGGAGAGAAAATTTGCTGCTGCACAAGTGAGGTGATCAGGCTTTGGGAAAGCAGCTCACACAGAGGGGGATGGCCCAAGGAGACCGCTGATGTTGACTGCTGCTTTTGAGGGAGGGAACCCTGGGAGAGACAAACGGGGTCCTCTCACCCATAATTCATTCTGGGAAAGAAGTACCCCAGCAATAGGTTTCCAACATACAAAACCAGCTAGGGCCCAGGAGGACTGGCCTAGGGCTGTGAGACACACTTGTCATCTGGGCCACCACTCCAGATTTTGGTGATGTAATTTAATGTGATGATACTACAATGGGTTTTAGCACTGGTAGGATGAAACGCTAAAAATACATGGCTCCACAGCTGAAAGCAGTCAGCGACAGCATCACCAGCAGCTTCCACCAGCAGCCCCACAACTTACAACACATGCAAATTTTGAAGCATCTCAGCTATGCTCACAGACTATCCAGTCTGACAAGATCAAAAGTCCAGTAGGAAGAGCTACAGACAATTTAATGGCTAAAAATATGCAGATTCCCACTCTGACTGGCTTGGAAGGAATCATACTCAATTTCAGTATCACCACACCCACACACTCAGAATAAGGTGAGAAAGACTTGTAAAACCACAGGCCAACTTAGTCCATCCAGTCCAATTCACACTTTTGCTATCCCAGGGGAATACACAATTTTTCTAGGGAAATTCCTATATTTGTTTTTGAAGAGTTGATGAGGTTTGGGGTTGTTTTTTTTTTAATGTAAATCATTTTTGACAAATAAAATGCAAATTAAAGTCTAGTTTTTGTCAACACCAGTCTGAAAACAAGCGCAAACCTATCACATTTCAGTTCTTCCACTTTTGTCTTAACTCCCTCATCTCTTCTTTGAAGGCTGATATGAAGAGAGTTCACTACTCCATGACAAGTACTAAGATGTATTAAATCCTCCTGCCTGCAACATGGATTTTCTATTCCATCCCGTTCTCCAAGCACAGCATTTTGTTAACAACTACCCACTAAAGAGTTCACCTTGAGTTCAGAGATCACTGCATGCATGGATAAAATCAAAAGCTACCTAAGTGATAACTGGACTGATAAACTTGGTAGACAGGAATCTACCCAAATGTGTATATAAAACCACCCTGAGAGGCCAAGGATGGACACTATTGTTCTTCTCACGAAAAAGAGCAGTGCTGTGAGAAACAAAGTTTTCAAATCTTTTACACATCTCAGGAGGACTAATTCCTTAGTCACTGGGATCCTAGAATCAGTACAAGGACACGCCTCCAACAACATCCAAACTAAGAAAGGCAAGGCATCAATTCAAGTTTTCTACCTCGTTTTACAGAGTGTGCCCTCACCAGCTAAAATCCAGGTAAATGCGTGACAACACCTGCTGCAGAAGCAGATATTAACAAAAAGTTAATCTGTAATGATTTACTCATTAACGTACCATAGACCAAAATCTCCATGTGGTACACTGCCCTGTTAAGTCTGCCTGGCTTGTTCAAATATTAATTCATCCACATTGTTTTCCTGTTATTCTGATTTCAAGTTAATAAACAGCTCTAGGGGCCTTTGGTTCTGTTACCAAGAATTAAAAAGATAAAACACAATTAAAAACAAATAAATAATTGACAACGGGAGCTTTTCTTTTTCCCCAGATGCAACCTGAACCAAACAAGAGGCAACAAAAGTTTGTACCTTGAAATCTCCTCTCCCATATCTGGAAGAAAATCAGACATTTTCTAAACACTCAAATGCTTCCTAAAGAGAAGTACATAGCATGCCTAGGAAAGTCACGGACAACAGCAAGCAATACAGAGATATAGGAGAAGATGACTTTTCCAGATAGATTTATATCTCCTAAAGCTGTGCAGTGTACAGATCCTCAATGTATCACCGACCAAGTACGCACAAAAACACTAGAAAAAGTCAAAACCAATCTCTGTGTCTCCCATAATTGAGCTACACTGACAGGGCACATGACTTGGTTCTGTACTAACTTCTCTGTCTCTCCACCACACTCCATTTCATGGTGAAAATACCACTTCAACCTAAGCCTCCCCTCCATCTCTGCAGGTGTTTCACATAGACTTTGACGGAGAGGTAAAAGATATTCCACACAAAAGCAGCTTTGGTAAAGAGAAGCATAATGTGACTCTGCAAGAATGGGGGTGGGAAGGGAGGAAGTCCACTTTATAAGCAAATATTCTCACTATTTTCTTGGTAAGGAACCACAGCAAGGCAGAGGCTTTCATTGCATGACCATGAAGTACTGGTGTTCTGTTATGTCTATTCAAATTGTAATTAAAAATGTGGTCATATGGATTAGGCAGTGGATTGAGACACAAATATGGGCCAGGTTCTTTTCCAAGCTCTTCCTGAGCTTCCCTTTAAACCTCCATCTGTTCATCCTTAATCTATCAACTATGACAATATTCTCTTTCTCAAGAAATACAATAATACTAAATGCATCAGACAAAAATGTGTCAGAGATAACTGTGTCAAACAAATAAATATGTCACAAATAAACAGGAAAACACATGCAATTGAAGCAGGTGACTGTCCCCACTGCTCAGGCATCAATCTGAGCGCTGCTCCATGCAGATGGCCTCTGCATGTTTTACATGGCTGAGCAGAGCCTAAAGGCTCCTAGTAAGCTTGTTTTTTTGTAAACATAGCGCTGGTCCCATGCTCAGATGACACCGACATTGAACAGACAACAAAAATACAGCTGCATAGAATTAATCTGTAAAGTTGCAGTGACCCTCAGCGATTAGAGCCATTACGACAGTAACCATATTCAACCTCTACTCTGTTCCCTGTGATTTACACATCTCGAGTAAATTTTGCCAGAGGCGTGCGTTTGATATAAACTTAACCAACAAGCACTGGCAATGGCAAATTCTTTTCAGTAACCAAAAGACATGGACATCTCTTACAAATATGAGAAGGTGGTCTGTTTGTGGAAAGCAGAGCAATAAAGCTCCAAGGAGAGCAGCTTTGTTTGCACACTGGACATACAACAAAAGAATTAAGATAAAGGTACTACTTTTCAGTTATTTTTTGCTGAATTAGACGAAACGTTACTTCAAAGAAATCAGCCCATGTTCTATGCAAAGTGAACTCCAGAGGAGAGGAGGCTGCAGCATTAAGGGAAGTGTGAGCACCAACACTCGTGCAAAAGCCTCAAGTCCCAATGCATGCCTACATGAATCTAAAGATATGCACAGGTAAAGGCTGAAGTTACTTCATAGTTAGAATACTCAATGCTTCTTTCTTTCTCTAACAGAGATAACAGAAGACAAAATAGAAAGGATTCCTCAGGTCCCTAGGAACTGTACTTACATATTCAGCATTCCTCCTGTTAAATCCATTTGCCATTAAAAGATCAAGTTCTTCCACTTCTAACCTTGTGACAAAGGACACTGAAGAAAGAAGACAGAACACCTATGCCTCTTCCATCTCGACCCTTGACTGGAAAGACCAGTCTTCAGGAATCCTAGGACCCAGTGAGCAGATGGAAAGCTTGGAACAAGGAAGACTGACCCTCAGTGGAGGGGAACTGGATTAGAGAACACTTGAAGAAACAAGACATACACAAGTCCATGGACCTGATGGGATAAACATGAGTGCTAAGGTGGCTGGCTGATGCCATTGCAATGGCACTCTCTACTATATCTGAGAGATTATGGTGATTGGGAGAGGTTCCTGAAAATAGGAAGGCAGCAAATGTCACTCCTGTCCTCGTGGTGGGTAACAAAAAGAATCCAGGGAAGTACAGACCAGTCAGCCTCACCTCAGTCCCTGGGAAGGTAACAGAGCAAAATCTTCTGCACAACACTTTCAAACATATTTGGGATAAGAATGCAACTGGAAGTAGTCAGCATGGAATTATTAAAGGTAATCCATGCCCAAACAACCCGACAGCCTTCTACAGGGAGGTGACTAGCTCAGTGGGCAAAGGGAGAGCAGTAGATGTTGTTTACCTTGATGTAGTAAGGTTTTTGACACCATCTCTCACAACATCCGTATTAGCAAGCTGACAAAGTACAGGTTAGATAAGTGCACAGGGAGGTGGTCTTAAAACTGGCTGAATGACCAGGTCCAGTCAGTCGTGATCAGCAGCAGAAGTCAGTTTGAAGGCAAGTCACTATGATGTACCCAGGGGTTGATACCAGGGCCAGTTCTGTTCAACATCTGCATTAATGACACGGCTGATGGCACAAAGAGCACCCTCAGCAAGGTCACAGATGACACAGACAGAGGAGTGGCTCACACACCAGACAGGTGTGCTGCAATTTGGAGGGACCTGAACAGGCTGAAGAACTGCAATGATGGGAACCTCATGAAGTTCAACAGTTGGAAATGCAGTTCAGCACCTAGGAGGAGTAACCCCAGGCATCAGGAGTTGCTTTCCAGTTGGCCGGCACCAGCACAGAATCACAGAATAGTCAGGGTTGGAAGGGACCTCTGGAGATCATCTAGTCCAACCCCCCTGCCAGAGCAGGGTCACCTACAACAGGTTGCACAGGACAGCGTCCAGGCGGGTTTTGAATGTCTCCAGAGTGGGAGACTCCACCACCTCTCTGGGCAGCCTGTTCCAGTGCTCCACCACCCTCAAAGTAAAGAAGTTCCTCCTCATGTTAAGATGGAACTTCCTATGTTCAAGCTTGTGCCCATTACCCCTCGTCCTATCAATGGGCACCACTGAAAAAAGACTGCTCCCATCCCCCTGGCATCCTCCCTTCAAGTATTTGAAAGCATTAACAAGATCCCCCCTCAATCTTCTTTTCTCCAGACTAAAGAGACCCAA
>VZSZ01009274.1:169914-295172 GCA_013398815.1 Ibidorhyncha struthersii | reverse complement strand
CACTCGAGGGTGCATCCCATCAGGCCCCATGGATTTGTGGGTATCTGGTTTGTCTAACTGATCTCTAACTTGCTCCTCATCAACCAAGGGAAAGTCTTGCTTCCTCCAGACTTTCTCTGTTATCTGCAAAGTCTGGGTTTCCCAAGGACTGGCCCAAGCAGTGAAGACAGAAGCAAAGAAGGCATTTAGCAACTCCGACTTCTCTGCATCTTCTGTCACCACAGCACCTGTCTCGTTCAACAGCGGGCCCACATTTTCCCTAGTTTTCCTTTTGTCTCCTATATACTTAAAGAAACCCTTCCTGTTGGCCTTGACATCCCTCGCCAGGTTCAATTCCAAGGCTGCCTTGGCTTTCCTTGTTTCCTCCCTGCATACCCTGACAGCATTCTTGTATTCCTCCCAAGCAGTCAGCCCCTTCTTCCACCTATTGTAAACTCCCTTCTTCCACCTGAGCCTTTTCAGAAGGTCCCTACTCAGCCATGCAGCAGCTTGTCTGAAAAGGACCCAGGGGTCCTGGTGGGCACCAAGCAGAACATGAGCCAGCAACACACTTTGGTGACACAGAAGGCCTCCTGGGTTGCATGAGGGAGAATGTTGCCAGCAGGTTGAGGGAGGTGATCCTTCCCATCTGCTCAACACTCAGGAAGCCACACCTGGAGTGCTCTGTCCAGTGCTGGGCTCCCCAGTACAAGGAAGTACTTGCAGGAATGAGCCCTGGGATGGGCCATGAAGATGGAGCATCTTTTATTGAATGAGAGGCTGAGGGAACTGGGACCGTTCAGCCTGGAGAAGTGAGGGCTCGGGGAGGGGGCAATCTTATTAATGTGTATAAATATCTGCTGCGAGGCAGTAAAGAAGACTCGGCAGTGCCCAACGAAGATATGAGAAGCAAAGGGCACAAACTGAAATTCCATCTGAAAAAAAAGAAACCAAAAACCCCACGAAAAATACAACTTTTAGTTTTTGCTTTGAGGGTGTTCAAAGATGGGAACAAGTTGCCCAGAGAGATTGTAGTTTCTCCATCTTTGGAGGCATTCTGAACCCAACTGGACGGGGCGTTGGGCAACCTGCTCCAGCTGACCCTGCCTGAGCAGGGAGATTCAACTAGATGATCTGCTGATGCCCCTTCCAAACCCAAATACTTTGTGATTTTTACATTTATTTTCAATTATCATAATTTGTTGGATGCAAAAAAAAAAAAGATTTAAAAAGGTGACCAAACCACATATATTGTCATGCACTTCAGTGGAAATGAGCTATAACAGATGACTCTCCAACAAAGCACATGCTCCTTACAATGTACTACTTCTTCTGAGATGCAGTTAAAATAATATCTTAAAATTGACGTCTCTAAAAAAAACAAAGCCAAACCAAAACACTGCTTACAAAAGACATTTTAAAGGTACCATGTACCTGAGAGTTTTCTATAATCTGTGGTTTAAGAGCTACTTTGTTGCCCAGTAGATCTGTAATTATCATTTTCCTTCCCCGATTATGCTATTCTTAATCATAACAAGACTACTCTTGATGAAAATTCTGTTTTTCTAATGATTTAGCGGCAGCCAGAACACCCCCCATTCTCTGCAATGCACCACCCCAATGCATACAAACCAATGACTTGCATTTTTGTATTTTATATTTACATTTTCACAGGTTTTGTTTGTTTGGATTTTGGGTTGGGTTTTTGCTTTTTTTTTTTGGTTGTGTCTTTTTATTTTAAATAGAAAATAAGCCTTCTGGATCATATATGAAATGGCAGTAACCAACTGCTTTTCTGGTCTCTGATTAACTAGCAAGGAACAGCTGAAGCAGAGGTCAGTACTTTTTGAATGAAATACATATAAAAAATGGCTTAAAAGCTTTACAGGACCCAACAAGCTCTTTTGAGGCTTCCATTCACCTGTAAGTACTGTAGAGTCCACAGGCAAATTACACTGGATCCATCCTCCTTGCTTTCAGATGTTAGGAATGAGAATGGGTGCAGGGGAGGAATTCACCTTACCTTTTTCAAAAGCACCGTCTGCTGATGTTTTTCAAACACATTTTATATGGAGTTATTTAAGTTTTCACCATGGAATAATACTGAACAGATACCTACTTTTGGTGCATATGTCCATTCCTTTGTCACTTACCACAGATCAGCTTCAGGAATAAGAGACACCAGGTGTAGGACTTCTAACCAAAGTAGAGAAAGTACCGGAAAGCTCATTCAAGAGGAATGGACAGGAACCAGAGTAAAGTGAGATTTTACTAGGAAGCCAGGCCCAGATATGCACAGCAAACCATCTTTCTCTTGAAGGACACATTCTGTCTCATCTCAAGATTTTAGTTCCTCCAAGCATAGTTTACCAAAACAATCTCAGCTGCTGGGAGCCTTCCTGCTTTTTTATTTATTTTTCTTTTCTTTAAAGAAGTGAAAACAAAAGAAATCCAAGCTACCCAGACATGCAAGACAAATTAATTCACAGCAGCACAAGCTGTATCACTTAGTCAAAGGAATGTTCTAAACACCTGTTTATGAGCAAAACCAGTCATAAAAACAGCTGTAAGCAGAAAACAGGAGCTAACAACAACAATTTTCCATCCTTTTCCAGACACATAATGACATTTAAATCACGTAGCATCACAGAAGAATTGTATAGAGCTGATGGTAATTGACGTAATTACTTGTATGCATTTCTCCACTACATAGTGTTGTGCTGTAAACCCAAGCATGTTAAAAGTAAACAGAGCTTTTGAAATCCTGAAGCAATAGTAGGACAATCCCTGCTGGATCCTTTTAACCTGTAGATGGAAAGAAAATAACTACTTCAAACTGTTTAAACTTCAAATACAGAATTTAAACCTCAGGTAGACACTGAAACAATTAAAGTTTCACAAGTTCCTTTTGGTTAAATGAGTTCAGATCAGAGCAGAGATGAGACAAAAACAGGTAATGACTGCTTATGTGATTAAAGATGAAGACAAAAAAAATGAAACCACTAGGGAAAATATGCATAGTCATATTTTTCTCTTTCTTTCCAAAAAAAGTAAAATCTTCCACCTGTAGAGCTTTGATGGACCAAAGCAGGGAAAAAAAACACATCAGTGAATCTGAATCAGAGAAAACACTCCCCCCTTGAGTATACATTAGCATTGGCAAAAAAAATAAGGGAAGCAATGAATAACAACATGCTGGAGGTATTCTCTCAGAGTGGATGGCTGTTTAGGAAGACTCCAAGACTCCTAACTGAAGACAGCTTTTACTAATAAATCTTTAATGCTATGTATCTGCCACATAGAGGGACCTTGCACTCCTGTTCTAGAGTTGGAAGAGGAAAGAGGCCCTGCAGTCAAATGCGTCTCTAGTTTAATACAGATCTGTGGGTAAACTGTAACACCACATGGAAAAAATCCAGTTCAGTTTGATCATGGTCACTTATAAATAAAGTGAAAAAAAAAGTCTGATGAAGCACTTGGTGGGGAAAAACACCCATCTCGCATATAAATAATAAATACCTAACTCTAGATAACAAAACTCAGCAGGTTAGGTAGTCAGCCAAGTCAAAGGACCGTTATCAATGGAGTATCTTATATTAATCATGGAAGATATGTAGAGAGGGAACAGCATCCCCCATGCACAAAGAAAGAAAGTTCCAAAGCTATCACTTCTTCCATACACCTAAACTTTCAAACCAACGATGCTCGAAAGATTTCTTTTTGACTCTCAATTTGAGAGAATTTTGATCCAAAACAAAGTAAGTGGCAGTTGGGAAAATCCTAATGGCACAGAATATAATAGAAAACCCCTAAAAAAACCCACCCCACCTCCAACACATTCCAATTTGGCACCACCTTTACCAATACTCTAGACAAGTGTGAAAAATGTAGTGGCTATTTCCAGAGCCATGACTGTTGACAGATGGAAGGTGCCTTATAAGCACTTCTTAAAGGTTAAGACAATTTGGTATTTTATTGCTCTACATAGCTCAACCTGAGCTGTTTAATGCATCTTATTACCTTTTAGTGATTAATCCTTCACCCTGGTTCTCTGTGTTAGCAATTTATTGGGATGGCACATAGGCTGAGATAACTGGTGTATCAGATGGTATTTCAACAGCTAATCAAATAACACGTTCTCTGTAGATTTGTAAAACAGCCTTTCTATTAAACACAAACGGAAGAAACCCAAATGATGTTGAAGCTGCAGTAACGGGGCACTAATGTTTTCTCCCCAAGAACAGCACCTGGTCTTCAGAAAGAAGGGAGCCTGGCCACGTGCCTCTAAAAACCATTGCAGGTTCTGGTCCCATGTTACATGCATACAGCTACAGAAATAACTCCAAGAAATGAAAGGCTGTAAATCAGTGGAATATAATGAGAGATTAAGGGCAGGGCAACATACAGAATCAAGATGCTTAAACACCTTAAGTTGCACCTTAACTTAGTTGTTATACTGTCCCTGGATCAATTCAGCACATATTGCAAGATAAGCTAATTGGAAATGTGGAAGTATTGGGTGTTTACTTAAACTAGGTCTTCTCCCAAAACAAGTCAGAATAGCACATTTTTCCTATGCAGGAGGATCCTACAACGTGCATGGGTTTCCCCAGATTGAAAAATGTTTGTCTTCCAAGATAACCTCATGACCTACCTCCTAAAGACATTTTTAAAAGTACTTTCAATTCTATAGTGTAAGGATAGGTTATATTTCCCACTTACTATTCAATAGAAGAGGTCTGAAGAACATATTAGAATGTGATGTAACTTAATCAAAATCATGTTTCTCTATTAAGCACTGGAGCAGGTGAATCCCAAAATTCAAATCCAACATTTCTATCTGCCTCAGTCTTAACTTCTCATGACAGCTATTAGCTAGTGAAATAAGCTGATCTCCACACACAGAAACATTTTGGTTGGAAGGGACCTTTAAGATCATCAAGTCCAACTGCTAACCTAGCACTACCAAGTTACTACTGAAACACGTCCCTCAGCACTACATCTACATGTCTTTTAAATACCTCCAGGGATGGTGACTCAACCACTTTCCTGGGCAGCCTGTTCCAATGGTTGATAATCCCTTCTGTGAAGAAATTTTTCCTAATATCCATCCTAAACCTCCCCAGCACAACTTGAGGCCATTTCCTCTTATCCTAGCCTGTTACCTGGGAGAAGAGACTGGCTCACACCTGTTTGACCTGACCAACCCCTATATCGCTACAATCTCCTTTCAGGTAGTTGCAGAGAGCAAAAAGGTCTCCCCTCAGCCTCCTTTTCTCCAGACTAAATAACCCCAGGTCCCTCAGCCACTCCTCATAAGACTTGTGCTCTAGACCCCTCACCAGCTTTGTTGCCCTTCTCTGGATGAGTTCCAGTACCTCAATGTCCCTCCCGTAGGGAGAAGCCCAAAACCAAACAATATTCAAGGTGCAGCTGCACCAGCACTGAGTACAGGGGGCCAATCACTTCTCTAGTCCTGCTGGCCACACTATTTCTAATACAAGCCAGGATGCTGTTGGTCATCTTCATCACCCAGGCAGACTGATGGCTCATATTCAGCCGGCTGTTGATCAATATTCCCAGGTCCTTTTCCAGCAGGCAGCTTTCCAGCTACTCTTCCCCAAGCCTGTAGCACTGCATGGGGTTGTTGTGACCCAAGTGCAGGACCCAGCACTTGGCCTTGTTGAACCTCATACCATTGGCCTCGGCCCATCAATCCAGCCTGTCCAGATCCCTCTGTAGAGCCTTCCTACCCTCAAGCCGATCAACACTCCCGCCCAACTTGGTGCTGTCTGCAAACTTACTGAGGGTGCACTCAATCCCCTCGTCCAGATCATTGATAAAGATATTAAAGAGAATTGGCCCCAGCACTGAGCCCTGGGGAACACCACTTGAGACATTACAGTCTTAGTTATCAAGTGGATATTTATAGCATAGAAGTTCCATTTATTTTAACTGAGTTAGTTTGCATATGCATTGCACCTTGTGTTCAAGAATATTAGACAGAGATACATCAACTCCTCCAAACATCCATTGTTCTACAGCTAGGAAAACTAAGGAAAAGATGGATTAACAGGCAAACTTTCTAATGCTTTGTCAACTTTTCCGTGACTTGGTTTTAAGGCATTTGTCTGAGCTGTTCCTGATTTTCAGTAGGGCCAAGCACCCCATTACTTCACTGAAGTCCAGGTCCTTAGTAGTGACTGTCAGTGCTTAGCATGCAAGACCTAGAATTGTGACATTCAAAATCAGAAATAATTTTTTACCATTTTAAAATCAAATAATTTGTCCAGACTCCCTCCCAGCAAGTGACAGGCAGAATAAAATAAAACTGAGAAGCTATGGCTCACATTTACATGCTCTGTTAGCAGTAATTATTTGAACTAGAACCACATAAAAACATAAGAACAATACAGTAGGACTAACTACTACTTTTTCCTCAAATATCTCAAAAGAAAAAAAAAAGCTTTTATGTTTTTTTTAAGCTTTCAAAAAATGCTTTGGGTAGTGAGGCAGATATTTTGCAGGCAGCATCTTTGACCACCAGAAGATCTCCCATACATCCCACATTACAATCTTATGCTCTGACACTGACAAGAGAAATGGCCAAGAGCAGAAGCAGCAGCACTATCCGGGCTCTCTACAATTACAGCATACTACTGTGGAAATGCAAGTTGCCAAAGCTGACTGTTGTCTAATATAAAAGTAGTATAATTTGAAAAAGCCCGGTGTAGAAGTGCATCTATACTGCATAAGCACGCTGCTGTCTTCTGTTATTAAGCAGAGATTCAGCGGGCCTCAGACCAAATCATAAGAAACCATGACCAACAGCATCTACAATGCTCTTTCATGTAAAAGCATCACACAAGTTCGGGAAAATCTAACTCAAAATTTCTAGCCTACACATACTTAGATATTCGTAACTTTAAACTTTTCCTAGAATTTCATGACACACATGAAACAGTAATGTCATCAGAAAAATCAGTAAGACTATAAGTAAAACTATAGCAAACAAAGATAGTCTGTTCTTCCACCACTAGTTATGCCTGAATACACACACAAAGGCCAAAACGTGCTCCATTTAGACTGCAAATGGACTGATTGAAGCACAAACCTTTAATTTCATGCTTTTTCCTCTGAAGTAATCCAAAATATTATGAAGATGATAATCTCAAATCCCCAGGCTTTTTCTACTTTGGTGTGACAAAGTTTTCCTCAGTAAAGTAACTAACTCTCTTCCTATTTTCCATTGGCCAGCTGCAAGCCAGATATTGGCCAACGTAGCAGTACCCCTTCCTTTCTGCATGACACACACAACCTGACTGATTCCCTAAATCTGCAGAAGCCCTTGAACTCTTTCTCAGCAAGATCAATGCATGATACTCTTCTGTGCTGTTAAGAAGTTCACATTGGTGTTATACAACTCACGCAAACAACCAAAAATCTAGTGTTCAGGAGGGAAACATCCCTAGTATCTCTACAGGGACAGGATGATCCTTTGCATCATCTACCTTTTCAATAACAAGTTACATTGCTGTAAAGGTAATCAATCCACAGAGATGTACAGCAGTATTCATCACAGAGTACATCAATCATGTATTACCGAAACACTTCAGGGAGGACTGCATAAAAGAAAATCAAAGTGCTTTGAAGAAAACTCTCCCCTCCACCCCACCATGAAATCTCACATCAGTAGCATGCATCTCAGCTTCAAAATTATAAATGTGCTTAAAAGCTAAGATTGGTTTCAGTTCATTTCCTCTCTCGCTTATTTACCAAGACTCAAAATATATCAACAATATTTTGTAATTCTATAAATTCTTTTTTTAGAAAAGTTCAAATAAACACTAATGAAAAATGTAACCATCTCCATTTTACAGAACAGGAAAATGAAAAGTCTTAAGGTGCATGTAAATTATGAAAAACTGCCTGAGCTAAACAGAACTCAGCAGATTTTTTTTCTGACCTTTTGCCCCAACCATCAGAAATGTGTGTATTCCTCTCTTACATAAGAGTCTGCCCTGCTAAGAGTCCTCCTATATGATTCTGCTCTTCAGAAAGAACAAACAGCTACCAGAAACTTAAATTTTCCAAAGGAACAAGGATTGCCTTTATGCATCTAGGAAACAGGTTCACCGAGCAACAAGTGTTATTTGTGGATTGTCCACCAACAATGAGAATTGGTGAGTTACATGAATGCTTTGACAAAGATGTAGCACAGTAGGAAAGCTGGGCTCAGTCTCTGGAAGCCATTCACAAGACCATGCGCATCAGCACACTGAACAAAATTGACAGCTCTTCATAGGGACATACCTTGAAGAAAAGGGATCAAGCAGGAACAAAGTAAAAAGACCAAATTACCAAGTATAAGAAGCCATCTATTGCTGAAGATTGAAATCAAAGCCAAAGATAATTTCAGCTATAGGAAGATACATTCACTTGGATTAGAATGAACAAAGAGACAAAAGGACAGAAACGCATCAATCTCAGAAAAGTGTCAGCTGAGATTAATTTTATTAAAAAAATATGGAGGGGGTAAGAGGACCTGGATGTGACATTACTGTAAAAGCTGTCACGCGGTTTGTGGCACATAGGCCATGGGTGGTGGCAAGAGAAGAACAGTATCTGTTTAACTACATCAACATTGCACATCAGTTGAGTTCTTTGCGCACTCAGAAATGCAGAATAGTGTTTAGTAAGCGATAGAAAAAGAAGGATCAAAGGTTGAACATGGACACTGCAAAACAGTCATGAGAATTACTGAGCATGAATCACTATGACAAAAGTTCTGAGTGCCAGAAGAACTTGTACCACATAATAACATAGCCCACCTAACCAGGAGACTGGTAAGAAGGACAAGATAAAAAGTGAAAACAATTAAAGCATACATGGAGATGCCAATTACCTGGCATCACTTAAGCATTCTAATACAGGCAGACCCTCTCAAGACTGTTCCCTAACCACACTTGCTGAAGTCAATACCTTAGAAAATGCTCATTCTCACTGGTACTAGTTGCATTCAAAAAGGGCGTGGAGACTGCAAGCATATACGGTACCAGCTGCATCAATGAGTAAAAGCATTACATGATGGCAGTGAAACAGCACCCCGTAGGCCTCCTCTTAAATCTCTACTGAAAAAGCAACCATTACAGAAAAGTAGAAATGAGTGTATTGAACTCCTGTTTATAACAGGAAAGTTGAGAGTTTTTCCCCTCTAATAGTTTTTCTTCTCCAGAGATGCAGATTCACCAACTGTAAGATGCTTAGCAAACTAACTTTGCTAAACTACATATTTGGTGGGAAGGGGTGGCAAACATCCAGACTCTTAAAAGAATTTCCAAATAAAGCAAAATTGTTTTTAAGTACCAGATTTATTGTAAACAATGCAATAAGGTTGAGAAAAAAATGCTATGAGCACACCCATCCCACTCTTCAGGTTTTCACCTGTTTTGGTTTTTAATTACTTTGCTCCAGTTAAAAATGATTGTTCTTTCTCTATCAGACCTGGAAAGGCTGTTTACTCCTGCAGCTCTGTTTAGCACATGCTTCGTTTTCATGTCATCATGATCATTCAGCCATTCAGATCTCCTGTACAGAAGCCCATTTTAACATAAAAGCACTCATCTAGTGTCTGTTCAATTTTGCACTGTCCACCAAACCAGCAGCTTGTATGTGTATCCCCAATCTGTAATATTGCTCCCCTGAAGAGATATCCAAGTTTTTTGGGAAGTTGCTGGTATCAATAGGAAAAACCTGGCTGATTAGACAGAAGCTTGGAAGAGGCAATGTTGTAACTCAGAGAACGTGGGACAACTGGGAAGATTTAAGGACCACTTGTATTTGTAAATAGCTGATTGAAATTGTCTCTCAGGTGAGAGGTACCTCAAGTGAATGAGAGAAGCGTGCTAGTTGCAACACAAGATGTTGCCACTACAAAGAATTATTCAGTTACTAATTAACAGGGTGCTGACAGCAGACAACTCCCATTTGGTTTAGATAAACCCCAGCTAAGGGAAGCTTTGTGTCCCACTGTATTCCAAATGCTCAGACAGAAAAAAAAAATAAAGTAAGTGCCAAAAAGGTTAAGCATAAAATAAAGTTAGTAAAGACATTTTAGAGAAGGGATAAGCTGGGCCTAACAGTCAAAACAAGTATGCACCAAAAACATCTATCATTCTCACCTTTTTTTTCAGAAGTTCTGCTCTAAAAAATAAAATCCAATATGCATCACCTTTAGCCAAATGTCCCAAGAAAAAACTATTTTAACTTTTGCTTCTCTCCACTCAGTTTGGCAGTAGGCATGCGGCTAATTCCTTCTCCATTGCCTGAGAAGGGGGCAAGATATAAAGCATCATGAGAGTCTCACCCTTCTGCAAACAGCTCGTGCATTTCAAGAAAGAGACTAGCACAGCCGTACAGAAGACTCCTATATCCCCTGCACATCTCCAGATTGCTTTAAGAGTACACACAATACCAAGACCTGAACTTGTCAATCCTGCACCTTCAGCAAACTCCCTCTCATTTAAAGAAAACTAAAATGAGTTTAGCTCTGTGCTGTGCCCTTTTGACCGCAGTTAGGCCTGAGAACACTCCACAGTAACCCATGGCACAATGCAAGAGTGGGAGCAGTATTGGTCAGTAGGTTTTGGACACTGAAACCTTCCATACTGGAAGGAGAAGCATCAGTTCTGGAGGGCCATGCACTGCAGAGGACAGACCACAGAAGCACCTAGGTATTAGCTCCAAAATGAAATTCAGGACTTCCAGAAGCACACCGTCAGGCTAGTTATATGGGCTTTTTTTCTTCAACATAAAAAACTACTTCCAGTGCAGCTGATCCAGTTTTTGGCCCAGGATTTGCTTATTCATTCACTATTGCTCAAAGATCACAAATTATAGTTTAACACCATCAGCAGAAAGAATTACAGCCCCTCCCTTCTGTCAGCAAACCCCAAACCCTGACAGAACAAGCCTGCTTTCCAAATGCTTACCATTGCAGGTACGCCGCTGAAGTGATAAGAAAGTTACAAGTGACTGAACACAGGGACTTAGGTCAACCTGCCTTTTCATCTCTGGCGGTAAACTTCATGTTAGCAAACCCACAATGGTATTCACATCATCATTAACATTGCTAAACTGTAATTAGAGCTATCATGTACCCAGTGCAGAGCGAGCAAAAAGCACTAGGTGTCTCACCAAGTGATGCTGAGGGTTCATCCCCTTCAACCAGCCTTTGCTACAGAAGCTCCCAGGACAAGGATCTGGCACGGCTGGGCAGGGGCGGACCAGGAGAAAGGTTCCCACATACAACTTCCTATCGCTTCAGGGAATATGCACAGCCATACCAGCAAAGAGACTGTGATTTCTAGTTCCATATATTTCCTGACAGTATTTTTGCAGCCTTCACAACCTTTATTATTAACCAAGGTCTTGTATCTTCAGGGAGGTAAATATCACTCATCCATTTACACATAAAATCACCAAGTTTGAACAAGGTCATTTCCAGATGAGCCAGGAACAGATTAATACATTTTTCAGGGCAGAATGAGTATTATGATGATATGCACTGACCTCCTGCACAACACAGGCCGCAGCACTTCAGCCAGTAATTTTGACAGAGACCATAACTTCAGTTTGAACTAGATCTTATCTTTTAGAGAAACATTCAGTCCTGATTTAGAGACTTCAGGTGATGGGAAAGCTGAAAAATTGTTCCAGTGATTAATTACCCACATTGTTAAAGACAGGTTCCTTATTTAAAGTCTCAATTTGCCTAGCTTCCACTTCCAATCATCAATCCTCATTACACATTTTCTGCTCCCAAAAGATTAAGAAGCAGTCTACAATTGGAGATCCCTTCCCCAAATACAAGTATCTGTAAGCTGTCTTCAAGTCCCCTCTTAACCTTCACTTCTATAAACTCGGTAAAGCAAGCTTCCTTAGTCTCACTATGCAAGTTATGTTATGACACTCCAAAAGTACGTATCTTCAGGTAGTAAGATCTCACATAATTTTTATACCCTTCTTCTGAACCCTTTCCACTTTACTAACAAATGTTATTTTTGATGCAAAGGATAATAACTGAAATCCTTACTTTGTTCATGGTCTCCAATGTCACATCCAAGGTAATGCCACTGCCTGAATATTCCACTACTTGTACAGCCCAGTTTTCTCAGCTACAAAATTAGAGGAAGCATATGGTCAACTGGCTAAACAAGTCCTACTTCACCTGTTATTAAAAAAAAAATTAGGCTGTTTGATTTGTCCACATTGTCTCTCCATTACCTGTTTGGTTCATCTACACATTTTAACAGCTGTGCCCTTTATCTGCTCATAACCCTACACCCATTACAGCTTTCATGCTCTTGATCAAATAACAAGGTGGTGCATGTATAGCACACATCATCCACCCTGCCATATTTCCCCTTCCTCACGGGTGGTACTGCAACAGCTATTACAGTGTAATTATTTGTTATATTCAATTGTCCAGATTTTACCAGAAATCAGAACAGGTCAATCAATAGTCTCACCTTCAAAACATATATTTTTAATAGTTATTTAGGTTTCAAAGGCTTAAAAACCACTGTACACTACACATGCAGAATATTTTCTGATCATTGACACTGAACTGTTTTGAGGTCATGAACTGGCACCTTTCCAAATCCAGAGTAATATATTTACCAATTACCTTTGCTTTGTCTGCACTACAAGTGATCACTTAAGATCTTCATCACTCACACTCCATAGTAAAATCTTCCTTTGATGAAATAATTAAATAAATCCTGCAAACTTTAAACTTACTCAACCATAGTGAACTTTTCAATGAGGTCTTTTTGTTGTTTCTTTTTTGGTTTTTGTATGGTTGGTTTTGTTGTTTTTTTTTAATAACCAAACAAATAACCCCACACTTAATTCCTATAGCTTCCTTTTTCAATTGCCTGCACTGAAGCTACCACTTTGAACTGATTCCTATTTCCTCATTCTTTCCCCCAAAAGAAAGACCATGCTCTGTAACTCTAACCAGGGCACACTTAAGTGTCACACAGAAACCCACAAGGACTTTCACTATGCATAATTAATCTCAACTAACATTGTACTCCATCACCCTTGTATGTCCCAGCCATGTAAAATGGAGGAAAATAAAAATCATTCTGACAGACATACTCCTTGAATGGAATAAGCAAGGCTCATGGGTTTATAACCACATACCCCGGATTTATTTTCTTCAGATAACTCAGCCATTAAAAAAATGCAACACTACCTGTTACCTAGTTTTCTCCAGAAAGAAATCCTTCAGCCTCCAAATCAGGACGAGACCTAGGAACACTTGTGGCCCAAATGTTGCACAGCTACCAATGCATATATTAAATCTTTCTCTGTACGAGGATTTCTTCAAATGCTACCACATTTCAACTACTTCATACCTACCAATAAAAAAAAAAAACACCTTAATAACACTACCAAAAAAACCCAACCCCAAAACCAAAAATACCAAGGGCACAGACCCAGTTAACAATAGATGACCGGTCTCAATAGAAGAACTCAGAAACGAGAAGTTATTCCCATTAATTACTTGAGAGTGCTACGTAATGTGCTTTGGTATTGGCTTCCACAACCAAACCAACTATTGTGTTTTGCATTAGGCTGTTCTAGTCACAGTACACACAGAAAATAAATAACCCTTGCTCCCTGATGGCAGAAACCCAATTAAGCTCTTAAGGAAGAGGTCCCAGAACAGAAGCCAACAGCCCATTATTTGCAGTAAATGGCAAAAGACTGAACAAAACCAGCAGCTTACCATCAGGAAAAGGTGAGGGTAAGTACAGTCCCCCTTGGTAGCAAACACTCATATTGGAATTCATGTTTCAGATGGACTTTTAAAGTCAAGGAGACTTTCTGAAACCAAGTTGTCTTATTTTCCCCAAGATAAGCTTTAAAGTAAACGGAAAGCAATTCTGTTAAGTCTGATTGCCTGTGATATACAGCAGTTCAGGCTAGAGGGTCATAATGATTCCTGCTGGCTTTACAATTTATGAATGTAGGATCACAGCCACAAATTACATTTATATAGTGAAAAGGAAGGGCACTCCCCCCCAGAAGAATGACAAAATCAGTTGTCTCCCCCCCTTCTAGTGTTTCATTTGTTCTCTCCCTCACTTTTCGAAATCTGAACTGATCCAGTAATTTTGACCTTTTATACTTAGTAGTATTTTACATTGTTCACAGCTTACAAATTCCCTATTTCACAGGTCACAGAAGTCAGCATACACAGAGGGCAACTGGAGAATAAGTTTTCTTCCAGAGCACTAACCAGTGAGAGACTGTCCCTAAAATCATAAAGCAGGTTTCACATTCCATTTGTAAATATTCTTACTAGTCATATAAGCATCTTTTCTTAATGTTTCTTTGCCTCAGTATTTGTAACAGTAAGGCACAGTAGCTAATTATGCATTTGTTGGAAGTATCTTCATTTATGTAGAGGCCAGAGAGCAAAAGAACAAGATTCCTGTATGTCTTTTCCCTTAGAAGCTTCCTTTCCATGGGATTTCAGACTCCGTTTTCTGTTAGTTTTCCCCCCTCACTATGTTAAATACAGCTTTACCTGTTTCTCAGTCACCTTCTCATTCCCGCTCCCTCCTTGCCTTGCTGTATTCACCCCCTGTGTGTTCAACCACCTTTCTCAATATAAACAATAATTTCCTTAGAGTCTTGTCATCCCCATATACGTATGCTACTTAGAAGAAGGCGGGGACGGGGGAGGAAGGAAAACACATCTCTTCAGAAACACTGTGAGTCAGGAGGGAGGGAAAAAAAAAAAATCACTTCCACTGACAACATGCCACAGAGTCTCTCAGCCTACTGCCTGTCCCAATGAAATGATTAACGCGTGAAAAGGAAGGCAGAAAAGGCAGTTTAGACTTTGTTCTCCCAGCTCTCAGGTATGGCTGCCTCTTCTAAAATGGCCCTCTGAAACATGCCATTTCAGCTGTAATACGAGGGAAAATATACAAAGCATTGCCTCAGCTGTGTGCCTCAAGTAAATCAGACTGTTTCATGTGCGCTGTGACATAGCAGCACCAGGGCTGCCAGTCTGAGATGTAAGGACCGCACAGGTCTGAGCACAAGCCTAGCTGTGCAGCCCTCCCACACTAAGGCAGAGAAAAACACCTCTGCTACGTAAAACGCACATAAATGGGAGAACAGACAGCAATGAGACATTCAGACAGGAAAGCAGCAGGGACCCAGAGAGCCTCGAACTGACTGGGAAATTCTTATCAATTCAACTGAGAGGACCGGGAGAGTACATTCAGTTACATCCAAGGCAAGCAACTACAAATATGTCTCAGAAGTGCAGCACCGGAGCTTAACAAAAGTTGTAGCATCAGACAACACAAGCAAACACCAGACTTCATCTACTAGCATCCTAGGTTATTAAACATTTCTTAAAGTTGCATCACAAGGAAGATCAGCACAGGCTACAGCTCTGAATACAGGAAGACTTTGAAGCCCCACTTCCACTCTTCTTGGAAACCCCCTCCCTCCCGAGCACTTGCCTTAAGCCCTGCCTTGCTGGAAGCACACAAAGGGCAGCAAGATTTCCATTCTAGAAGGTAAATAAGGGAAAATTTTGGCTAAGGCAACCTATTTCCCCGTCTCAACTAGAAAACATCAACACATCTTCCTCTCAGCCTGACTCACGTTACATTTTAAGTTCTCCAGGGAGAAAAAATAAAGGCGGGGGGGGAGGGCAGTGCACTACAGGGAAAAAAAAACACACCCAAGTAGCACGCTCCCCCCACAGCAGAGCCAAACCCATGGGCCCAGCACCCCTCCTCCAGCACCACTGACCTGCGGCCACACGTCCACCTGCAGCTCCTGCCTCTGGGAGGAGCTCCTGCCTCCAAGAGGAAGGTGGCCCCACCTCACGCTGCAGCAGCGCAGAGGGCCCAGGTGTGGGCAGCAGCACCATCAGCACAACTCTCCTCAGCTGCAGGTCCCCAGCACCTCCCCCAGGTGCCTCAAGTGTCCCGGCTCCAACTGAACTCTTCAACAGCTGCACCTGTTGCCCCCATCTACCTGTTATTTAACAGGAGAGGAGACCTTTTATATGTCGTACTTGCTTGGGCTTTTAAGAGCAGAAGTGCAATGAGCCAGCAGACGACGATGAGAAAGCCCGTCTGTAAAAGCCTTGGCAATGGGACATGCTAGACAGAGGTGAGGTATTACTGCTGCTCAAGGCAGGGGGAAGACACAGAATATCACGAAGCAGAGACTGGTAGAAGCTACTACAAGGCACTCTGTAGCCAGCCACCTTTAAAGAAAAAAAAAAAAAAAAAAGCCAGCACTTGAACAGCTGAGGACAAAAGAAGGGTGCTGTGACTCAAGGAGAAAGGCCTTTGGCTGGGCAGTCACAGGTGAGCTGCATCAGGATGACAATCTCATTACTTTTCCAGCTGTAAGAGTTGCACCTGTGGGTGAAGGGAATGCCTAGGCAGCTTCTGTTCCCTACCAGTATTGAGCAGGGCTGCTCTGTGCATGGCCTGGCCACACAGATGCTACTAGGTCCCATCTGCCCCACCTTGACATCTAGGTGCACCCCCATTTACTCAGAAGAGCTACACCAGGACTGGCTTCCACTTCTCTGAGGAGACTGACTGGAGTCAGAGCTCAAGCAACTTTCTTTGTACCCCACCAATGTCTTGGGTGCAAACCATCTCCCACATTCCTGTAGGAGATGCCATGTTTCATCCAGAACCTGAGGGGGGGCTGCAGCTCCCACCATAGCCTCCATCAGCTGAGGACACCTGTAGCGTGAGGCAGGCTGGGCAGAGCTGAGGACTTTGCACAGCTTTCTGCAAACCCTAGTAAAAAATGGCACTGAGAGGGTCTATAAAAAGGCAGGTTCTGGTGCCAAGTCACTGAGGTAGCAAACCCCAGCAGTACATTTCAGGACATTGCTATTTCAGTAATACTACCAAAGGATCCAAATAATGCCAGCCAAGATGGAAAGGGGATGAGCCCAATTTTGAGCACTGGGAATGGGGTTCAGTAGCTATTGTTTCTGAAAAAAAGGTATGGATAGAGGATTCAAGGAACTTCAGCTTAATTTATGGCTTTAGTGCCCATATTGCATGTGTAATTGGTAAGTGTCCCTTATGATTTTAAGGGACTTGTAAATCCTTAGTGTAGATATATATTTTAAGAAAAATGTGCTGAATTCAGTGATGCATTCAGATATGATGTGTTTCTAAACAGATATTTCATAGCTCAAAGGGCAGTTACAAGCAGAAACAACTAAGTCCTGTGTCATACGGGAGGTCAGGATAGATCATAACGGTGTCTTCTGGTCTCAAAACATTTGATGCAGAGCAAATAATAAAGCCTAAAGAGATACCAGTAAAGCTGAAATCTTGAAAATAGATAATCATAGACAATTCAATGTCTATGTGTTTTGCTCAAGATGGGTGACTCGGTGGAAAAGTTATATTTCTGTTCCTGAGCTCTCTGGGCTGATGTGGATTGTACCATTTCCATGGGTCATTGTCCCAGTACTTCTTCGGGCACCTCACTTGCTCGAATACCTTGTACTACACTGACCCCCGTTACCATGATTTTAAAATGAAACTAAACAAAAGGCTTCAACCTACCATTTTAGAGTAGCTCCAAAGCATAACATCTGAATTTAAGATTTGCTATTTGTCACACATTTCCATCAAGACAGTACTGTCAATAATGCGATCGCCAAACCTGCAAGGCCTCTTTCTAGCAATACTATTCACAGAACCCTATTAGAGAGCAGTGATTCACATCCTTCATAGTCCTTCATAGTTCATGACTAACACTGAAGTCCTGAAGTACAGGCTTTCTGAGCAAAATTGTCTACTCAATCCATACGCCCTTCTAAAGTAGGGACACAGTCAAATCTCAAGTGTGAGACGGCAGACTGTCCTCGGGGCTTTTTCAGATAGGCTCAGATTATCAAAACTAGTATTTAGCTTTTGACATATATGGTCTTAGGAGTATTGAACACAGTACATCACCTGTCAAAGATGGAAGCTGCATATGCTGGAAAACTAAACCCACATTTCTGAAAATGCTGATTCCCTGTCAGAGCCCCTGTCAAAGCAGAATATTGTGGCATTTTATTTTTAATTTATTCAACATCCTTTAGGTGCCGTAAACGAAAGATTAGAAGGTTGTAATTTAAATATTCAGTGTCAGTACATAACAAAGAGCAAGATTCCTGCTGAGAATAAATATTTTTTAGCAGCGGTAGTTCAGCTTGTGGATTATTTTTTCAGTGTTCATAGAAAGGGGAAGATGCCAACAGACATCACAGTTTAGTGTTTAGCAAGCAACACAGTGCCAGGCATTGTCACCAGGTGGACTGTTATGAGTGAAGAAAGCAGCATTAGATCTGTCAAGTGGGAAGGGGATGCTTGTGGGCTTTTGCTCTGCAGCACATAGCCAACTGGTCCCATTTAGCGCTACTTACGGTGAGACTTTCTGTTCATAAAGCGCTTGAGAATTCTTCACTTGAGAGAAACATCAAGACAAAAACAATCAGTAGCAAAATTCTGTTTTCCTGACAGGATCTCCCCTTTTGGAGCAACATGAATCTAATTCAAAGGATTAATCTCTGATGACTCAAAAATTATGGATTTGAGAGTAGGATCAAAATTGTGCCATGTTTTGTGGGAATTAATTCTTACCTTTGTCTGTGGGGAGACTGGATTGAGGTGAATAACTACTGGGTGAGAGGATACTTCTGCATTCTTTCTTCTTGACTTTTTTTTTTATCCATATATGTCAAAAGCTAAATACCAGTTTTGAAAATCTAAGCCTGTCTGAAAAAGCACCAAGGACAGTCTGCTGTCTCACACTTGAGATTTGACTTTAGAAGGGCATTATGGATTAAGCAGACAATTGTGCTCATAAAGCCTGCACTGCATGCTATTAACATTTTCTGGAGCAGTTCTGTAACAAAAAAGTAGTGACCAGAACCATAAGCCAGCAGGCACAGTCTTGATGCTCTTACGAGTCCAGGGTAAAACTGCTTGAAAATTGGAATGGTCTGTAGAGCACGGAGACGTTGGTAGCTCTCAATGCACAGGGTTCAGCTCTGAGTGCTGGCCCTCCGCAGGGGCATGCCAGCCATATGACCAGTGAAGATATAACATTAACAAGAATAGAAAAATTAAATGATAGCTCAGAAAGCCAGGAGCCAGAGTCTTCAGTCCCTTCTATTAAGAAGCAAGTGAAAGCCTTGCTTGTTACTACTAAAGAGGGAAGTCTCCTTTGAATGACTTAAAAGCAAAGACTTGGGGAAAGGGCACTGGACACCAACAGTCATTGCTGCTGGTCCCCTTTCAGATGATGCTGCATCTGACTGAGTATGCAGGACAGTAATGATCCTGGATAACCTACCTAGGGGAATCACATCTATACTTATGTTCATCAGGACTCCACACCACCTGTCTCTTTATTTGACATACTTCCTGTGCCTGCGTTTAGTTCCCTGCATCAGCACCCCAAGTTTTGTCTCAAGCTCCCCAAGAGTAGTGAGGCTTGAATTTCACTGACACCTCCAGCCTAATTTGTACCTCTCTCCTTAAGGAAAGAGCTGCTGAAGACATGGAATATGTGGAGTGCCTGGGAGAAAGCAAATTTCAATGAGCAGTGCTAGGCAGAGATTATTAAACCTGGTGTTTATTTTGATCTAGGCCAAAAAAATATTTGCTCCTGATGAAAATTTCTACTCATTACTACTGTATTATTTCTGCAGAATCAGCCTGCTAGTTAACACCTCCCTCTCACAGCCTTCTCTAGGGAAAGCAATAATCCAAAATTTAAAGCATTTAGAACAGCATCTGTGAAAAAAAAAAAAAAGGTCAATGTATAATGGCACTGTAAATTGAAGATGCTAGCACTCGTGCATCCCTCTGAAACATTTTGCAGCATTGAGTCAAGGTGAGCAGACAAGGGAAAGCAAGGCCGCCCTCAGTGTGCCAGAGTTGGATAAAACACTCCGTGCACAGCCTCCTCCCCAAAAAGAATTAAGACTGTAAAAGAGTTCCTAGCGATTTAGTAAATTTGAAGAGACTCACTTCATGGTAAAAAGCTCTCATTGATCAACTTGTTTCTGTCAAACATCCTTCCTGACAGTTCCTGAGATATGCAAGGCTCCATGAAGATATCACAAAAAAACCCACCTAGTCTTTTTGGTAGTAGTTTCAGTGGGTGTAGAAACATATTCTTAGACCTGCCTTGAAAAGACAGGACACGTAAACTCAGTTGGCTTGTTCTAGCTATTTACAGAGCAGTTAATATGGCTTCTTTCTTCTGTACCCTTGGCACGAACAAGTCAATAAAATCATAAAAAGATTAGACAGACTGAAAGACCAAATGAATGACTGACTCACAAGATAGATTTTGAAAAGACACAAAAAACATGCAGAACCATTAAGGCCAATATGCCAATTGATAGATGCACTCAGTGTACATGCACACACTACACAGAAGAGTGTTCAGCAATTGCAGCAGAGCAATTCTAAAGACTGAATCTCTCCCAGGAGTCAGGAGGTAAAGAAAAATGACTCCAATCTATACCAAAAATTACATGCACACACACATGCTGTGTTTCTGAGTATGATTTCCTCTTTTATATTCCAAAGCTGCTGCCTTACCGACGTGGCTTTGTATGTTCAGATCAAAGCAGCAGCTGCCAGAGCTCTGCTATTGTTTGGGGTTATTTACAGAAGGGCAGAGAACAATTATTCTGAAGGTACATGAGGGCTCCAAAACAAACAGGTTGAGACCGAGCTGAGTGAATTTGGAAGCCAATTTGCCATGTGTTACATATTATACACCCAGATCAGAAGAGCAAGTCCCCATTCTCTTTTTTCTGACTTGAGAAGATTTGATCACTTTAAAAAAAATATTAGTGTTCTAGTCTCACAACCAGATCACCTTCCTCTTTCATATACCTCTGATGATTCCTGAGTCTTTTCAAGATCCAGTGAAAAAATGATTGCTCTCTACTTTTACACATTTAAAATTGACCTTGTCAAAAATACAGTTTCTTTCTTTATTTTTAGATCTTTCACCTTCACTTGTTATTTAAAACTGGCCTCTTTTCAATCTCTGTCTTCTCACACATAATTTATTCTCTTCTTATACAAGATATTTTTCCTCTGCGCTTCCTCCATGCCTCTTTTACCTAGCTAAGATACCACGTCTTTTCAAATCTCATCCAAGAACACATTTCATTCTTTTATACAGGAGGCGCTTTACGATTCTTTTCCTGATAATACTTGTCTTTGTGCTCCTGATTCAAATTCAAAAGGAATATTGCCTTTTTGCTCCAGTAAGAAGCTGAATCAGATTCGCATTACATGGGTGGCACTAGCCCCTATATATACACATACGTATGTCTGTCTCTCTCTCTATATATATATGTATCTCTGTATGGAATGAAATGCCAGGAATGAGATACAGTTAAAAACAGTAAAATTCTGATTGTAGTACCTATAGAATTGATAATCACATGAACATTCATGTATAACATGAAGATGTGTATGTCATAATTACATAATTAAAAAAAAAAAAAGTCAGGAAGAATCCACTTCAGTGTCACGTCAAGTTCCAAGACAAGAACCTCACCAAAGCTGTGAAGTTTAATGTCAGTGGTGTTTCACTGGCCTCCTGCCACTTGCCAGGAAAACAACAGAAGCCACAACTCTAGACATTTCACTGAGTGTGGAGAAGAAAGCCATGTGAACAGCGTTCAGTCACAGCTGAAATGACATTTCCAAGTGAGCAGGCCAAAGGGAAACGACACTAAGGTAAAACTCAGCAGGCCATTTCACAGGGTAAACAGGCCGTACTGCTACGGCACAGGGCCAGCATCACCACTTAGCTTTTCTTTACAGAATTAAATATTTTTTAGAACACAAGCAAATTTTAGCTTTAGTATTTCTTTTTACAGCAACAAAGCCCACTGAAATTCTCACAAGCATAATTCAATTTCCCTTTTGCTATTCTGATGTAATTTTTTAAACTTGGGTCAGAACACAACAAACAGGAGAAAACCTCCACGTCTGTTTAAACTTATTTTGCTCTATCACAAAGAGCCTACTTTATCAAAAGTAGGATCAGCATTATATAAAGGGAGCACAGTAAAAGAAGTATGATCACCATCAAAACACACTTTAAGTATTATAGAGAAACCCAAGTAAGCAAACCGCAGCTTTTGCGGACTCAAACAGCTTAAGTGAAATATTACTCCAGCAGCAGCAAAATGCTAAGTTGAATGCAGCGTTGAAAATATGCATTTAAAAGTTCAGAGCGGGATCAGAGTTTGCCACATATGTAAGGTAGCTATCTAGTTCTGATGCATAGAAATGAAAAAAGTAATAAATCGTCTATGGAGAATGTCATAAACCAAGTAATCTGTTACCCAGTCTGCAGATATTTCAGCCATCCAGGAGAGTGAGTGCAAGAGTAATGTCATTTATTAATGATAACCTCATTATTCTGTCCTAATTATTCTGTCATTTTTATGGAAATCATGGCTGAATCTGAAGTATAGTGCATAAATCCCAAGACTATAAAACTGTACGTACTAACCACTTTACCAGCAATCCAGTTATTGTTGGTGTAGGAAACTGAGCATTTGTTTCTTTTTTATTTAAGGAGCAGGTCCATCATTTCTCACTGTTTCTGAAGACATAGGCAGTGGTATAAGAAACACAGTTATCTCTTTCAGTGTGCTGTTATGGAAACTATCTACAAATGCAGGCAATTCAAAGGAGAAGAGAGAGAAAACCGGTAATAACACTTTCAAATATCATGGTAAGATTTGATCATCTATGGATAGGACATTGCACACTTATTCTTGTAAATAAGTCTATCTTCCTGCTCATTTAAGTTCATTTTCTTTATTTCAGTTTAAGCTATCTTTTTTTTTTTACTGTTTGTAAGTGCGGCATTTTTTATTGAATTGATGGTATCTGTAGCTAAATAACTACATCTAAAATTACCCATATCCCATGGATGTAGATTTCTTTCAAGAAATTACTTGCCACATGTAAAAGGGAAAAATTGGCTTGCTGTGATTCCACCAAATTGCACCAGCAGGACAATCTGGCCCTTTAATATTTCAGAAAACATTGCATCTTACAGCAGTTTATTACTGTAATGTTGTGGGTAATAAACAGGAATTCATTATTCTTTCATATACACTAAATATGTTCACACAATACCTTTGTACTGATGACATTAAAGCCATTACAGACATTCACGACTTTAGATCTTAATGCCTTCTGGCAAGCAGGTGACTATTATTAGCTACACATTACTAGAAAGCTGAAATGCAGGTAAATAAATGACTTGCCCGAAGTCTTGCTACTGCAGAGTTATGTAGAGATTATTATTATCCAGAGACTGTTGTGGTGATGCCAATTTGAGAAGTCTATCCAAAGCCTCAATGTCGCAGCAATGCTCCTGACAGCCAGGAGGTACAGGCGGCTCTGAATTGCCCACTGGAGGAGGCTGACTTAGCTTGCAGCTCCAAATCATTCTCTAGAAAAGCTTAGTCCTCTCCACTGACTAAAGAGAGACTAGTCTCAACAGACAAAATGCTGACTAAATATAATCATTAGACTAAATGTGAATGCCCATACACTCTATGCCTTTTATACTTGTACTCAATTGGATAATAAAATCTTCAGAGCAGATTCTGTCTCCAGGCTGTCCTGTGAAAATATATGGCTGCTTGTACATGGATACTATACTTACCAGCAAGAACTGAAACTAGGATCTTCTGTTTCCAGAACAGAGGCACTTAATATCACAACAAAAGAATATCCTTTGCTATGAGGGCACCAAGAAGATGTTTTTATCAAAGCCGGGCTACACTACCTGTCTACTATGTCAACACATCAGTATATCTCTGATGTTAGAATGGATGTCCGGTAGCAGTCATGTTCTGGATGTGGATCGGTTCACCTACCCACGCTGCCTATGCAAATATTCTGGTCTCTCTTGCCTGTGAACATACAAGAGCTGGTCACAGTAGAATGCTGTGGAAGCGAGGTAGGACTGGAGAGCTCTATCTGGGATGCTAGACTCCGTCTCTAGCCACTGTGGAGATCCTAGAAGCCATAGACAGAATTCTCAGTGCTTCAATAAAATAAGTTTGAAGTGTGGGCCAACCAAACAGGAACGGAATTGAGGCAGTGGACTGGTGACTAAAGTGGTTCATAAACAAGTGTGTCTATAGAGTAGCAGTTCCCACTGAGCTGTACTCCCACAGCACAATGGCTTCTTGTGGCCTTTTTATTTACAGTATTCTTAAACTAACAGCAAGCAGAACAATGTACAACACTGCAATTACCACCTGATTTTCCGTTGTGAGATTTTCTTGGTTGTAAGAACCAACTCAAACTTCCCTATAGTTTTTGATGCTTTCGAAATAGGGTTGGGGTTTGTTTCACCTCTATATTTGTAGCTGTGGAAATTGTATGTTATTGAGTTTGTTGGTACTTCTGATCATTTTCCTCAGAAAAAGCTGATCTTCAGATGTGGTTTCAATGCCCTTGGGAAATCCCTTCCTAGATTTTCTTCTCCTCTACCCTTGCAAAATCTGTCCAGGTTTTACATTGGACCTACTGCAGTTTCAGAAGACCTACTGTTACCCAGAAGCAAAAGGTCTGAGGCAGAATGTGAGGAGGTTTTTTCAGTACTGATACAATTAACAGTGTTCACAGTTCATGGATATTGTTTTATCCCTAACAGACCAATTTCCAGTATACTTTAAGTCTGAAAAGCAGCTAAGCACCTTCCTTTCAATCAGCGTGCAGCCTGCAAACTTCCAAAAAGTGCACTAGTATTAAATTCACATGCAGACCTTTCTTATGCCAGTAGAAGTTGAGATGGATCCCTCCATATACTAGTCGTGCAGTATGGTAACACAGTGAGTAAGAACACCACATCTTTCTCTTTGTTCATATTTCCCTCTCTGCTAAAAACTGTAGAGTGGCACCAGGGCTGAATAGCTGCAACAAAGCTTTCCCTCGCTGTCAGAAGTGCTCAGATAATGGTGCTGTGGTAGGGCAGGGCTGAAAGCCCATAACATCACTGCTACTGCTTCTGCATAAAATAACTTCACGCTCTGTCCTTCAGTAATTCTATGGGGATAGTAACGCCACAACTATGGCAGTCCTGTAAGGATTAAATCATCAGCATAAGAAGAATACTCTAAAGATAAAAACAGGCTTAAGAATTCCTAAGAAAGGATTTTTAATTTTAGGCTCAAATCTCATCCCACGATGAAAGAGAATCAAATACCCTTTCAGTGCTGTGACCAAAAAAGAGATGCCAAAACAAAGCAATGCATTCATTACCTTGCCCAACTGCAGATGAAGCTACTGTTTCCCCCTAAAAAAGGGAACTGGGTTAAAACATTTTACTATACATCCCTCCTTTAGTTTATCATATCTGCGGTTCTGTATGTATCTATAGTTCTGTAAGTATCTCTGAGTTCTTCTGTACTACCAAAACTCCCAGGAAAGTGATGTTTCTGTTACATTTCTGGCCCAATCAGAAAAAGGGAAAGCAGAAATGTTCATGTTTGGCCACTGAGTCTAAACATGATGCAGATCCCCAGAGATAAATCTGTGACAAGTTAAAACACACTTTTTTTCATTCAAATCAAAGTAACTGAGAGCCTTAGTCTTCTCAGACTAATAAATCAGATCATAGCAATTAAATCCCATGGGAAAACCTGATCCATTAGGTACACTGCATGACTCAGAAGTGATCACCAAGACTGGCAGTAACCCTGCCCACATGAAGACATACCTATCCCCAAAACTTGCATTTACTTCATTTACCTCACAACAGGAAAAAATTATACAGTACCTCCCACCTGTCATATTTTCAGTTCTGAAAATTTCCTCTTCATATTTGGCAGTGGATCTCTTAAGAACAAGGGCCTTAAGATTTGATTCTTCACAACTGTTGAGCATCTACAATCTTGCGAAAGTCGACTAGGACTGACTAGGCTCAGTACCTCTGCAAATTAGAGCTAAAATAGAAAAAACATCTTAACCTTGTAATGGACTGCTGAAAACCATAGCTTCAGCAATCAAGAAGACAGAAAGTTGGGTCTTTTCCACTTACAAAACGGAAATAATTGACAACATTTGAAAGCTATAAAAAGAGGTGCAAGGAAGAGGAAAAGATTTGTATTTCAACTCCATTTGAGTGAACTGGACAAAAGGAGCTCCCTGGAAGGGCAAAGCAGAAAAATACCTTTCTCAAAATATGGAAGAAATATTTTCTTACAACGCATCAAAGTTTACCTCATACAGGGAAGCATCTTTTCTGTTTCCCATAGCAAGGGAGGTGGCTGGCACCCATTCAGAGAAACACCTTCCCACAACCCACCCTCCTCACTCACACTTTGCAATTTGGTAGGAAACATTCTCCAGCCCTTTGGCTCACTAAACAAATCTCGGAGCCCAAGTTCCTCTGTCCTGTTTTCAAACACCTCCCTTGCCAGAATCATTCTTTGTGCAGTTGTGAAACAAATTGATTTCTCAAGTTTACCTTGACTCAGCTCAAAAAATACCAGACTGGATTCATGGTAAAGCAAAGCACAAGATCTTTTAGAGATTTAATGTCGTTTTGGGGTTATAAAAGAAACATCAGATGCAATTCCAATATTAGCTTTAAACGGACTGCATCTCTATTTGCTTAATTACTCCTTCTCAGAATTTCTTAGACAGGTTCCAGCTGCTTCAGTGGAGGGTTTGGCTTTAAAGTAACATCATGTCTTCCAAGTGCTGCCCTCAGTTTTTACCACCTCTGTATTCACATATGGCTGCTACAGTCTGTTATAACCAAGTCTGAGCAAATGTGCTTTTAAGGATTTTTATCTGCCCTATCAAGGCATTTCAGTACTTAACCATGGAAAGCCCTTTCTGAATTCATGCCTAACTAGTTTGGAGTGACCGAATGTCAGCTATGCAAATATCACTGATTTTTTTCCAATAACTGGGTTTAATTTTCCCTGCCTTCTTAGCCTACCTACCTGTCAGCTGCCCCACGTCCACTCTAGGCTGTTCCTATTGAGGCATTATCCACATATTCATATGAATTATTAGAAAATACATCAATCCTATATATGTATTCTGTGAGACTTCTCATCTCTGCAGGTGTTAAACATTTCTATAGGTATTCCATATGATATATTTTTATAAGGATGTTTTGGACATGCTTATATGAGCACGCTTTTCTTATTACTTCAAGCCTGATCTTTATCACTGGGTTTCCTGAACCATACTTTTGGAACCAGATGCAGGTGGCAGAAACAAATGTTTTAAATGCAATACGTTATGTGGATTTTAGCCCTGGAAAGGAATACTGAAGTTCGGATGGTCTGATTTGCTGCAGCTGTCAGAGACACAGAACAGTAGTGTCTGCTACAGCCTGGCAGAGGCTGAGGAGTCCCCTCAGTCTCCGTTCTTGGGTTGTTCATAGCATTTAAGCCACAAAGCTTCAGCTCCAGAGCATCAGCTGTTTCCATTTGAGACAAAAAGGAGTAACTTCAAGGAAGCAGAGCATGTGGTTGTTTTCTGTGCTGATTAGCACTGGCCTGTGCTACAGTCCACACTTTGCAAAAGTTACTTGCTTCCTATAGAGCATGCTCTGTAGCTCAGCACTACTGCCAAGAACCTGTTTGCACTCCAGTGCTTTTTCACACAGCTCTGCCAATGAACACAATATTCCTCTTTACTACTTTCAACAAAGAACCCTGAACATATCTCCAATCCTTTCACAGGTGGGAAAACAACAACACAAACACCAAATGATGATATTGCTTTGGAGATGTATTTCGGCCGCTCAGCGCACGAACTGAGAAGAAACTAGAAAATCTCCAACTGTACCACGAGATGGTGCTCAGCCCCCTCTGTAACAGGCACATGGAATACCACCAGAGACAGGAAAGGTTGCTTCAGCTGGGTACTGACACCCCCAAACTCAGCACATACAGACAGTTGGGCTCGTAAATGATTCTCTCTATGCAGCCCCGCTGGATACAGCATTCCCTGTAAAATACCGCTGTGCTGCTGGAGGAGTCACCTGGCCAGTGAGAAACTGCAAAAAAAAATACCACTGAGTGAGTCTGCCGAGCTGGAAACTTGAAAACTACCACACTTGCAGCAAAAATCTTGAAGTATGGATAACCTTGTCAGTTCATTCAGGAAAATTAGCTCCATGAGAACTATGAGGAAAAAAAAAAAAAAAAAGTCCTGCCTTTTCATATAGTTTTCATGCTGCTCCATCTGTTCTGTTACATTTTAATATGCTTGAAATAAATCAAAGTGTGATCAGTGAGAGAAATATTATAAACTTTGATTACAATGAGAACTGGTCAATTTTATTGGCACTGCTTTCAATGGCAATGATGATTTAGGAACAAAGTTTCCCTTAATCTAAAATTATCCTAAGCAGCATAATATCATAATACAGTAAATTGGAAGCAACAAACTTTCATTCTTTCTAGTATAACAAAACACAGAACTAAATAAGGCTAAATTTCTGTCCATCACAAAAAAAAAAGGCAGTGATATTACCCACACTTGTGGCATCAATATTTTGGCAGTTCTAGGACTGTGATCAGTATTTTCATGAGAGAGACTAAGTTGTGGCAGAATAGGCTATATAATTGCGGTATAAACAATTACTGTTACACTATAACAGTAACTACCAGTATGAGATTTGGCTAACTGTGTACTGACCTCCAAAAATCTCAGTGGTCATCTACAAACATGCTTCTTTCCTTCCTTTCTTGTATTAAAGTTGAATGGGAGTTGTTACATGATATTTGATGCCATCATTCACAGTAGAACTGGCTACATTTTAGCCTCAATGAACATTTAATTTTTAACAGCCCTTATAAACTCCTGCCTTCATTCACTATCCTACTGAGCAAACTCACCTTTGTTGCAATCGAAACATTTTTATATTATTTCTGCCTTTAAAAACAAATGATGAAATTCCAGCTGCATTTGCACCTGGCACTTTTTCTGTCACACTGAACGTGCAAACCCACTTTATTCAGATCAGACCCTGTGCCATTATAAACTCTGCAAGATGCACAGATCTTCAACGGTACATGCCAACCAGAATGGAGGGAATCCATTCAAATACAGAACCCCTCACATGCAGGCAAAAGGACTTGGGTTTGGGGACAATGAAATATCAAACATATGACAACTTCCCCAACTCACCTAAGAAAGGTTTGTTGTTTTGCATGCAGCACAACAATTTAGCAAATACTGTCTCTTCTCTCCAGGCTAAGAGCTAAACTCCAAGAATTCAAGAGGAGCACCATGCTAGACGGAAGACCCCAGCTTTGTTTAAATGCTTGAATGCTGTAAGAACATTTTTCACTAGGCAGTTCCAAAGATGTTAACACCCTGGTGAAGGTGGCAACAGCTTGCAACCAGAAAGATGCTGATGTGAGTCAAAAGCAATGCCGGCTACATTTCTTCTTTTCCCTACCAGTTCAAAACCGTGGGCTGAATAATTTCAAATAAATTTCCCCTACACAAAACAGGGGCAGAAAACACCCTAATCCAAATGATGTCAGCATGCTAACAGTTTCTTAATACAAAATTAAACCCTTACCCGAACCCACTCTTGCATTAACAGTTAATTAGCATAATAACTTCCCTGTTTTGTTTCAAGCTTGTTGGTGATTCTCTACTTCAAATTCATGAGAAAACAAAAATAATAAGATATCCTTGGATGATTAAAACTGTACCTGGTGATTTGACCTCCAATTCATGATCAGGCCTGGATACCGTGAAATCCACCAAGAGGAAAAAGCTATTTTTCCATAATGAAGTGTGTACACATGACTGTTTAATATAGCAACCACTGAAGCGACACGAATCAAAAAGATATTTAAATGGGAAAATGACTTGAGAAATTCTCTCAGGCTTTCTAACTTTTCACATTCAGACTGAAAGTGTTCAGCATATTGCATTTTCCACTAGCTAGAAAATAGGTTATGATGATATAAAAATATCTTCACAACTGACCAAACGTATCTGTGGCATATCAGCCAGGTTCCTTGTGATATCAAGTCTTCCCATGCATTGTATTCCCTTTGCACAAGAGAATCAACAAGTCAACGACTGTTTCCTTGGCCCTGAAACTTCAAGAATCAGCTTTTCTTGAGAGGAGTAGAAGATAAGCAATTAGAAAAGAAGACATCGCTGCTGAAAGTTTTGCTAAGGGCAAGTTTCCAGAGATGCAGCAGCAACACAGGCTTGCCATATGCATCATACACCGGTGTGCACCAGCTCGACCAAGCAAGACTCTCTCTGGGAGAAGAAGGGTTCTTGTTCTCTCTGACTCATCTGTCCCTGCACAAACAGTAAATACCTCTGAGGTCCTCCCTTTCAGAGGGAGACTGCAAACCTGCAGCTCACCTTTCCTCAGCTCATTTCAGAGAGGCCAAAGTTCAAGCATAGACACACCAAAGGATGTTTTTAAAGTAGACTTCTATCTTACTCCTCAAGCATCTGTCTGCAATTGCAGTTCTCTGCTCCCCGAGAGAAATTTTCTAGCAGCAGTGCCTTTTGCCAGACAAACCAGCCTTGCAGTGCAAAATACAGGCAGTGTCATGGGTCATGGTGGCAGAAGGACTGTAGCAGTCACTGCTGAAATGGGTGGGTGGTGTGAGGACTGTTAAGAGTGGAAAAAAATCTCCCAGCTGTGGAGAGGCAACTTTTCTCTGTCATTATCAACCATCACTATTCATTCATGGAAACAGTATCCAGTGTTTAAGTCCTAATGCAGTCATTGTTTGATGTTAAGGTAGTTGACAGCCTGACATGTCTTAATCCTAGAAACAACACATTTAGTACTGCCACACAGCTCCTTGATATTACCACTCGCACAGCAAGTTTCCTCAAACTCAGTTCCTTGAGTAGAAAAAGAAAAATCAATGAAATGGAAAAAGAAATGACCAAACACTCGATGCCTGGACACCATAGGTGACACTGTTCCCATTTACTTTTGGCCCTCTATTTCACTGTAAGGCAGCAAAAGAATTGCCTTTTTAAACCCTATAGCATGATGTCTACAATCTTTGAAGGCTATAGTTGCTTCCTGAGAGTACTGGGTATGGCTGAGAGGGAGTTAATTTTCTTCACAGCAGCCTGCATGGTGCTGTGTTTTGGATTTGTGAAGAAAACAGTGTTGATAACACACAGGCTGGGGGAGAGTGAGTGAGCAGCTGTGTGGTGCTTAGCCACCTACAGGGGTTAAACCAAAACACTGAGTACAAGTGATGACAGCTGATCTGAAAGGAACACAAATCAATTTATACAAAGAAAGTGGCCTAAATAACAAACTAAGAAATGTACAAGTTTTTCTGTCATAGCTTTTATTTTTCCCCCTCAGGCATCCTGGCTGAGGTCCTGCAAACATTGCAACAGGAAAGGAAGCCAGACATCCTGTTTTCCCCAAACAGACATGAGAAAGGAAACTTGTATTATAACAACTGGTGGGTAAGAGAAAAAACATTGCTGACCAGCAACTAGTTAATTCAATGTATCATTAAAACAAAACCCAGCATCACATGACCTCAAAAGTTATCCTACCCACAAACTTCTTCCTGGGTTACTCCAAGGTTCACCCACAGTGTCTTTCTCCTCTGACCAAAATAAATAAGTAAATAAATTAAAGAACACACCAACCTTTCACTATTCCATAATCTTTGCTATAGCATCCAGAACCCCAATATTTAATTGGAATTTCTAATACAAAGTAATGGGTATCTAGCTTGGTGACTAACAGGGCGACTGATATGACGGTTTTGACTCTGCCCCCTTCACAACAGTTCTCATTTTTAGTTATAATTCCACGGAAGGGGTCAGAGGCTACAGGAATTGAAAATTCTCTATATATAAACTTATAATATAAAGACAACCTTTCAAGAAGTGGCAAGGAGTCAAGAAAAGCTGCTGGGAACGATAGCCAGTAAACTGGCATAGCTGTTTTCCAAAAGCAGGTCATTGATTCCTGACAGATGATTGCTGAGTTTCCGAGGTTAGTTTTCTTTCCCATTAGGTCCCACAACAGCAATTTAGTTAAAAATAACGCAAAATGCGTTCTGCCAAGCTCTGCTCTCAACGGCGCCATCTCTTCAAACTGGTGACCTTGGAAGACCTGCTGAAGTCTCTCCCTGAGCACTAGAACCGAAGAGTCAGACTAGAGACTTTCAAAGGATGTGACAGTATTAGCTGGAAGATGAAGGCTAACTGCTGCTAAGTAAGACCTGGGGCTAGCTGAAGTCTCATAAGCATGGACTTGCATTTGTAGCCCAGGTTTACAGCCCCTGAAATATTCTGGGATGCAGGGACTTTGTGATATCACAAACTGCAGTTTAGGATTGCAGAAATTAATTAATTATGCCACAGCAAAACCTTAATCTTCATGGCCCTGTCTGGATGAGGAGGATTAAAGACACTGTGAAAAGCTTTCGCTCATTACACCCAGTGTTCTGTACCCAGTAATGCAAATCACTAGAGCCTCTTTACCAGTCCCTCCTTATCCAGTATCTGCTGAGCCTTGAGGCTTACTGATTTGGCCTTAAATTTACTGATAAGGTAACACCCAACATAGCAAGCAGTGCCTGTGCTGATTAGTCTTTGCTTTTCTTTTTCTTTTTAACTATTCAAAGTCTCATTAGAGATGCTCTCTCTGGGTTGTTCTCAGACAAAATTAATCACATATAAAATACTCACTTCCTCCCAGACCCTAAAGCATAAGTTACCAGGTTTGTGCCAATTTTCTTTGAATAAAAGAACAAAGTGGATGTTCTAGCGACCAATTAAAGAATCTAATCTACAGAAGACATATTGTCTAGACAGCAATGAAGCAGAGCAGCTTCTCTTACGCGCTTCAGCTTTTGTCTGTCCCCAAGATGGAAGATGTCCTTGTGGAACCCAGCCCCCAAGGGTCTTGTCCTGTCTGTTGCAACTGGTAACTGCAGGGACTCTGTCGCTATCTTTTTAAAACAAGCTCAGGATCACTATTTCACTTTGTTGGGGTGCCAACTGTCTGAGTTGAAAGCTTAAGTCAAGGTTTTTTTTCACACTGGGGACTTGGAGCGGACTTGAATCAAGCACGTCTGAGACAAAATACCTCACTTTGCAGTAGCTGCCACAGGGAAGAAGAATTTGTTGGGTTATGTGATAAAGCTCATCTGCACACCCACAAAGGAGCTCAGAGAGACAACAGCAGGAGGGGCAGACCAAATATCTTCCTGGATTACAGCCAGGCCCCTTACATGAGCCATCAGCGGCCCATCTGCACAAGCCCAGAAGAGCACAGGGGCACAACAGCAGGTGGGACCACAAATCAAGGACTCCTGAGGAATGAACGAACACCTTGTCTGGGCCTCTCCCAGGCCTGTCCCAGCAGAGCCACGAGCCCCAGTGGCCAGGCATGAAACTCATCACCATAAGTCACCTGGAGCAGCTCTTGAGATCCCCTTTTGGACTAAGAGGGTTGCTGCTTGGAGTGGGACATGTGATACAGGGGAAAAGCAGTTTGGGATCAGACAGACTTAGCGTGGGATGTTTAGGGGAGAAACCAAAGGCAGGAAAAGGGACAAATTTAGGTGATTTAGGGAGGAGCAAGAGGGGGGAAATAGAGGGGTAAGGGGATAGAAAGGGCAGGTCACATTTAAATACTGTCTGGTCAGTATGCTTGTCTGGCTGTGCTCCGCACCTGTTCAGTGCAGTCTGTCCTGTCTTCTAATTAAACTCCTTTCTAACTCCTTTCTGGGTGAGGGCTGTCTATTCTGTGTGCATGAGGGTACATTGGGGTGTGAGGGCAGCAACTGGAGTCAGGCAATGGGTCAAAGGGCCTGTATGTTCTTGCTGCCAGAGACCAGAATAAGCGCAGGTCTGGGAGTAAGTGTGTGATCACTAGCAAAGTGCCTGCCAGGAACGCACCTTCACCCTCGCTACTGGTTGAACCTGGGAACACAGAGTGGCAGCAGCCTCCCCTGTCTCAGGCTGTTGGATCCAGCATAGTATGTTTTCCTCTGACAGAATTCTTAGTTTACCATCTGACAAAATACCCAGGAGGAGTGCTGTTTCATCACCTGACAGGAGGAGAAGTCTTCCAAAGACAGTCTCGCTCCCTTCCCTTCTGCATTGCAGTGCGGCAGCAGCATGAGGCCAGACCAGTGCCCTAAGTCTGAGACTGTTCAAAGGTGAGACCACTCTCAACTAGGCTGTACAGATGCTACAGGCACCAGTTTTGCTTTCACCACTACAGTATGACATACTAATGACTCATCACTTTTCAGGCTGCATAAGCATTCATTTCTTCCTGATTATGTTTAAATGGAGTTAGGAGATACTAGAGTCACAAATATGATGTGTATGTTTAATCACACCTCTTCACTTTCCAAATAATGTTTTCATGTTAGAGTACTATTAAGCTTTTATTAAAATGACAGCAACATCACTGGAATCAGATAAGTGCACTTGGTTTTACAACATTTTGATTAGATTAGCAGAGCTTCCTATTTACTGATGATGATATGGAAAAAAGAAACCTTAAACCTCTCCCAGAGAGTTACACATCACAGGTTCGTATTTGATGTTGTTACAGTGGCACTTAAAAAAACGAAACACTAATGTTGCATTGAATTAAGGCACTAAATAGAGTAAGCACAGCAACTGAGAAGGGAGAACCAATCTTATATTCTAGATGTCTTCTACTGTCAAACACCAGTCCAAAATTAATTGGATCTGAAACAACATGCTAACCATGGGGCCTCATAGAGACACAGGATCAACTAGTAGTGATTGGACTGTGATTTTTCATCCTCTTCCATTTGTGCTTTTAGCAACAGGTAAGAGAAGAGGATCATGGTTTGCTGAGGCTTCACAAGTCACATGAAAATAGGTAACGGCTTGTCTGGCATGTTTAGTGAGAAGAAAAGCCCTCATTATGAAACAACAAGTGGTAAGACAGAAGTATTCGCTG
Source organism: Ibidorhyncha struthersii (assembly GCA_013398815.1). Taxonomy (NCBI): domain Eukaryota; kingdom Metazoa; phylum Chordata; class Aves; order Charadriiformes; family Charadriidae; genus Ibidorhyncha; species Ibidorhyncha struthersii. The sequence continues at coordinate 260,102 of VZSZ01009274.1, read as the reverse complement.
TCCCCAAGACGGCTACATTTGAAAGATCAAGCCTCTCATAAAGGTAGTATCAAATCATGTGACTGTGACTACCAACACACCACATAAATGGTTTGGGAGAAGAGAGAGAACTAGGCCCAGATAAATAGTACAAGCAGTATCCCAGAAAGAACACAAAGTGAAGACACCTCCAAAAGCTAGTAAATCTGTAGCACACGCAGCCCTGTCCTCCACACTTAATATTGGGTAGAATACTGAAAACTGTCCCGATCTGGACTGATATTAAGTGGGGTCACTGAAAAGGGAATAAGGAAATTAAAGACTAGATACCTTTGAAAAAATGAAGAAAAAACAGAGCACTAGATAATATGACACAAACTATAAAACTATCACAACTTTAACTTTCTTTAAAGTGAACCATGTATTTCAAGAAACAGTTTACAGTAGATGGACCAAAGAGCTAATCTTCTTTAGGAAATGCCATTTAAAACTCCAAAATATATCTATGCAAAAATACAAGGGTACTTAAACTATACCTATCTTCCCCATAAATCCAGCCAACAAAATTGTGCTGTCTGTTATGTGGAGGAATCATTCAATGCACCTTCACACAGCATATTTTGGGATCCTGAGCCTGCTTTTGGTTGTGTCGATTTTACACTCAGAGGAAAAGAGAGTTAGCACGCAGTTACACCTCCGTAAGCCACAGCACTGTCGGGTCTTTCTAAATTCAAACTCTATCAGTGTGCGGAAACAGATAAGATCAGTTTAGGTATCCTTAAGACTGAAAGGTGAGGATAAGATGAGTATTAAAATAAATACAGAGAAAGTAAAAAAATGTTCCTGTTCTAGGAAATCATGTTCGTCTTCCTTTTCAGAACTGTGAGATATGACAGTGATGATGAACATAGAGAGGATAAGAAGAAATGAAGTGATGGAAAACAGTATTTTGCATCAGATATATGACAACCCAAAGATATGCAAGCCAAAAACCCTCAATTCTTTCAATGAAAATTAAAAGCAAGTATATTGAAAGTTAAATGCTTACCTGGGACAATATACTAGACACGTCTCAAATAGCATGAGGTGTAGTAGGCTTTTTAACCTATGCATTCCACAAGACCCCAGAAGTACAGCTCTGTTTACCTTTAAAACCATGCACCAGGTTCCTTCTATTCAGTTAGAAATGGTAACGGCTTGATCAGAAACTCTTCAACTAATTGGGAATCCCATTTCTCAAGTTACTCTAAAACACTTCTGTTCATTTCAACAGACCCTGGCAGACCCATCTGTACGTGGATAACTCCCTCTGTACAAGTAAAAGTCAGTGTGCCTGCAAGAGTGGTTACAGAGATACTTGGTTTGCTCCTGCCTAAACCTGCTCCTGCCTATTCGTGCAAGATTATACAGTTTTTCATCAATCAGTTTGCAGCAAATTCCCTTCTAGAAAGCAGGACAGATGACCTGAGACATTGCAACAGCCAGCAACAAAACACACTGTTGGAGGGACTAGGAGTGGGGTTGCTCATTTTCAGCAAAGTATCATAAAAAAATAAATTACGAAAATCCAAAGTGTTTTAAAATAAATAAATAAAACCTTCAGAGGAAGACTGTATTTAAAAATGCAACAGGCCCAACTATTAAAAAAACGCACGGAAGCAAAATGATTCAAGATGTTTTGATGCTTATGGGCAAACTAACAAAAGCACTGGATTCAGGCTGTCTTCCCACTGCTCTGATTACAGGATTCTCTTTTCCCTTTTTTTTTCTTTTTTGAATGTTTCTCCCAATTACTGCTAGATTTTGATTTGCATGAAAACCAGACCATTGCTCCTTGCTACTAAAGCTGATTTCCCACCCGATGATAGTCTTCCATAGCTCAGCCTGTAACAGCCAGCTGTTGTGAAAGTCGAAGATGATGACAACAATATCAGATTGTTCTCCAGTACCAGAGGAACTGATATGGATACTCAGACGACATGCATCAAGAAGAACTATGGTACAAGTGTTTAGAGTTACAGGTGGCTAAGCAGCACGAGCATATGAACTCTTAGGAAGCAAAAGAACCTATTTTTATGCAAATGTCCTCAGCACTGCTGGGTAAAAACTGGCAATCTCAGTTAGCAGAGATTCAAGACACTTTTTCCTGTTAGCCACTCTATCTTGAAATACAGTGAATACAGTGTTAAAACTTTGAAGAGCAAAAGGAATTCAACAAGAGCTGTCAAGCTTTGAGTCATACAGGACTAATCCCACACAGCCCTACAAACAGGGCTGAAGAAGGCTGCTGTTCTCAATGTTGTGAACTCATGATCAAGCTCCTATGGCATATCAGGGCTCACAGCTGGAATAATCACACATCAGACAATGCTTTGGCTTGTCCCTGGCTACAGGCGCCCAGGGACCGCTTCCCAAGACCAAGAAACTAATTGCTTCCACTTCCCTGCATAGTAGGATCTCAACCACCTGTCAGTGACCAGGAGAGAAAGTTGATCTATTATCTGCTTATGTGTGTATTTGTTTTTTCTACTTGCAACCAGAGAACCTTTTAAATTTTGCAGATACTGTACATGGGGGGAAAAAACCAAACAACTGCTGCCTGCTCTCTAACACTATAAACCTACTCTTAGTCCAAAACTGTGGCAAAGCTGTTAAGAAACTGCATCACAATAAGATTCTCTGGGTGCTGCGACTATTGGCTCTGCTACCTGAAAGCTCTATGTGTGCTTTTGGGGCTCCAACACACTTCTTTCGACCTTCCTCCTAGCTTGTATGGGGCTCACTGGTGAGCAAAAGGACCACAGCCTCTAGAAAACACATGGACGATCTTTGCCTTTTATTCCCTTGTAGTATTTCTAAAATGATGTTTAGCCTTCCATAAATCTGTCCACATAAAATCTAACACAGAGGATCTGCCAGTTCAGGAATCTGGTTTCAAGCAACATAAGCCTCAAAGCACACTTGAGCGCTAAACAGCTCCACTCTTTGGAAAGTGCTTTTTACTTTGAGGCCTACATCAACTTTACCAGATCTTTAAGGTAGAACAGAAAAGATTTTGTTTGTTCAATCAGTCTGAAATTGGATATGATCTTTCACTATTATTTTTCACAAAGATTTTATAAGCCTTCTCCCCTGCTTACACAGACTGAAAGGGATCTTCAGTGACCCAAAGATTCAGCTGGAATTTATTATAGAAACCTAAGAGTGGTAAATGCTATATAAAAGGTTATCACATAACTCTGATAATATACTCAAAATCTAAGATCTATTTTTTCCTTCTCCTATACCCAAATAAAAATGACCGAATAAATATCGGGTTAAGTTGTCACCATTCTGAAATAAAGTGAGAGTTTGAGGTGGGTTTGTTTTGTTTTGGCTTTTTTTTTTTAAACGTGCATACCTTTTTTGTAGTGGAGAAGTGCATACAGTACCTGTTGTTACTCTTATGTAGTTCTTTAAAAGTTTTCATAAAGACAACAGGTTACCAGTGAAATATAATATCAGCTCATCAGGTTCCTCAGGTGCTCTTCTGCAAAGCTATGAAATAACAGTTCATCTCCTCCTTGGAGAAACCTAACACAAAATTTTCACATACAATCACCATACGGTCTTTCCTCCTCCCCCCCAGCTTTATATCCCACCCAACCCTTCAATTTCAGAAGGTTTTTTTTAAAAATGAAAAGAAAATAAAAGAAAATAAAAGAAAAACAGCTTATAAAACAGCAAAAAAAATAAAGTTATTTTAATATATATAGAAAGAGAACAAAATGAAACTTGAGGGAAAACTTACTGGCGTTACAGTTTATCCTGATACAGTCTAGATGGGGAAAAATAAATGAAAGATGAAATTGCATCCTTCAAGGTAACAGCTGCAGACATCCAAAAACAATCAGTCCACCCTTCCGGGGACAGACACACGCAAAGAGATGTGGCCATTTTATACTTATATACAGTCTGAACAAGTTCAGGAGTGGGTGTATATGTACAGTATATTCTACGTAAATCTGTTACATAAATATATATATATACACACATATATATACACGTATGTATAGAGAGATATACCAATATACATATAAATCCACATGTTGGCACAGAAAGCTATTTTCTTTTTATAGAAACCTATGCATCTAAGAGTATCTTCTACTCCAGACCATGAACTGATGTGAATTACAATACAAAAAATTGACAATTAAGGCACAAAAAAATCTCCCTCAAAATGCAAGTCATACTCCACTGTCATTTCGCTTTTTAAAGACCTTTAGCAATTTCTCTGACAAGCTTGAAGCTCAAAGTCAACCTTTACACTTGGTTTCTTTTGAATTAATTTGTATTGTTATTGCATAAATACACCATCTGTCCAACACAGAATACCTGTAAAATCAGCCTATGAGATTTGTTGGTGCAATATTTAACCCTTTCCAGCTCTCCCAAAGACAGACCCTCTTCTCATTCCCCCAATGCCAGCCCAGAACATTTAAAATGTGCACAGACACATTTGACACTGTCCATTCAGGTGAGAAAAGGGTTAACATACTGCCCAGTTGTGTCCTGTCATAAAATGGCCACTTGCAAACAGCTAACCGCACGAACGCCCAGCCCAGATTTCAGCTAGTTCTTGAGGTTGGGAATACTTTTGGGTTGGTTTTTTTTTTTGGTTTTTTTTTTTTTGTTTTTTTTTTTTTTGCTTGGCAGGAGTAATGGGGATTTCTTTCAAAGGTCCCCAGCCCTGCCAGTTCCTCAGAGCCCAGTCTCGTCTTGCTGTCTGAACGCTAAGACTGAATGGGATGCTCGTAACGTTCAGGGAGAAGATGAAATGGGCAGTGAAGTGGCAGATCTGGGAACCTTTGCTGGCCCTGGAATTCAGAGGTTACAGGCAAGGGAGGGACAAAGAGGGGTACATGGAAAGGAAAAAAAAAGAAAGAGTAAAAAGAGTTATGCTTGTGGAATCTAATAAATGGCAACTGAAGAGTCTGCACAAAGAAAACAAGTTGAGGTAGGGGAGCCTAAGCTAGAGGGCCTTCTGAGCATTACTTCTCTCATTTAACACACTAATGCTCAGCATATCTCAGGATACGACCCATAAGAGGATCTTTTGTTTATAAATGCCTGCTTACAGCCTTGCGAACATCCGTTACTGTGGTGTCTGATGTGGGTGAGAGTTATAGTATCAGTGCTATTATGTATCTTGGGCCATGCTGACCTCCTCTCAGGAAATCAAGGCCAGGAATAATAGCACCATGCTACCAGACACAACTAAAGCTTTGACCAGCAGGGACGGTCATATTTATTACAGAGATACGGCCCAGCAAGAGAGATTGCGCAGAACAGCAAAAAAATATAATGTAGTTTGCTGCTTAACTGGACCAATTTTATGTTTACTCAGACAGATGTAGGAAAATTATTTCAGCAGCTGAAACTAAATGCAGTTCTTAAAAAATGAAAGAGGGGGAAGAATAAGAGTCTATAAATAAAGAGCCGTAATGAGCAGGGGCACACCAATCAGGAGCAGCATAGCCAGAGAGAGTCTGTTTTCAAGCAGAACTTCTCTTGAGAAAATCTGGGTTTGGTTTTGTGCGATTAGGTTTGTCATGTGTCGTCAACCGCAACAGAAAAGTGGGAGCAAACAGCCCTGGAGCAATTGGTACGATCACCGTACAGTGGTGGCTATATCCCTTATAGGAGTTGGGTGGGGTAAGGGGAGCTCTGAAGTACATGCTGGGGAACCTCCCTCTATGACCTGATGGAGAGTGAGAGCAAGAGTGAGAGAGACTCCCAAGTCGCACTGCAAGCGAGATCAAGAGAGTTGTTACAGCTGGAACAACAAGGGAATATCATACAGGCTAAACAGTAAGGCTGCTGGAAAGGGAAACATGGCTGGTCCTCAGCAATATTCATAAAATTTAGAAACTAAAACCACTGTTGTGTTATTGATGTCTGCAGAGAAGTTCTGCACATTACCCTTTTTTGCAGCAATACCGAAATAACTACATATCCCAGGTCTTACCCCCAGACTGAGTCACTGACTGCTCTAAGTGAAGGGATCGATGCTGCAAACTGAAAACCAGTGTAGCCCTTATCCTGGCTGCTAGAACTCTATTTCAAAGGACAATGAGAGCCCAGGCCACAGAGAGGGTCGCCCTGACAACTACCATGGCATTATTAGATCTCCAGACTCTGCGAGTGCAAAGGCTGTCCAGTGCCACGCAATGGGATGCCAGGCAGAAGCACACTCCAGAAGGACCAGCTCCTCAACAACTCTTGGTCCAGCTGGGTCAGTGGGGCAGTTAAGCGAGTGCATCTGCCTGTGCTGCTACACCAGCACCACCACACTCTCCACACTACTGTCAAAGAACAAGCGCAGGTGTTTTTTTCATTTCCTTAATTCTGAGCCTTGCCCAAAGCAACCAAAAAAAATTTCCAATCAATACATGAAACTGTTTTCTCCCTCTTACATCAGTTTAGAAAGGAAGAAAATACCTATTTTCCTCTAAACTAGTACAGTACTACAAATCCAGAGCAGAGGATGCTTTCCATGGCAGTAAGGTGCAGGTTTAGCCTGGCCTTTGTGCTCAAAACAGCAGCAGCTTGAGGATCCAGGAATAATCTAAAAAACTGCTTGGGATCCCTCCTGCACAGTACCAGGGCAGTAAGACTTCTGGTAATCATCATCTGGGGCTCTCAGCACTGTTATCGACTTCTACTGACAGGATTTGCTTTATTTAGGTATGGCTGTATTCCTGACCCAAAGGTTTCCCTTTGCTTTAGGTTTTGAAGATGAGTATGCCTGAACAGCTGTAAATCCAGTCACGTGCCAGTTCAGCAACTGGATGAGGAATCTGAGGACAGCAGTAATGTGAAAACACAGTCTGTAACTGCATGGGGAGCAGGATGAACTTCCCATCCCAGCAGGATGAGCTGTGAAGACTTTCTACAGTTACTTTCTTTCATTACGATTCCCAGTGTAAACCCAAAGCTGCTTCCTTAGTGCTCAGATGGGAGGTTTTCCAGAGCGTATCACCTGGAAAATAGGCCAAAGACCATCTCCTTGGAAGAGGTTAAACAGCTCCACTGCAATTAGCTAACACTAGGGAGTCATTGCTTGAATGAAGATCTCTTCAGTAGCAGACAAAACTCTCTGCAAATTTGGCCTGTACTTCTTACCATTTGTATCTTTGTGCCCAAAAATAGTGATATTTGACACGCTAAGGCCCCAGGCTGTTTTTTTCCCCTGAATCAGGTAAGAAAGTCACCTTTGTTGCATGAAGACAAAGTGTTTGCTCCTTTTGATGAGCATCCACATGTGATTATGGAAGAGCACTTTAAGGCAAGACTAGGACAAGAAAGATAACGGAGGCCTGACTGTTTCTAAGCTCCCTCTAGGTTATTTCCTACGGGGAAACCAGCTGAGGTCCTGTGCATGCTCTTACCTCCTGTTATAGTGTGGCTCCTTGCCTCTCTCCTACTTGCATGCAGTCAGACTGTGCACCCATCTGTAACTGGCAACTGACAAATATTTTTGCATGTCTATGACAATTAAAAAAAAATGTCAGGAGCACTTATGTGCACTGATTATAGAAAAGAAATTTATCAATGAGAAACTGTGAATGAGCATACCTTGCAGGTATGAGTGTATGATTTGCACAAAAGGAAATTTGGCATAAAAGTTCACATACATTTTAAAAAAGAAAAATAGAAAAATATGCCCGCCCTGTTTTTATGTTGGAATGACAAAAGAAACTTTGCGTTTTGGAAAGGCAAAGATGTTTTGACACCCCTGAGGAGATATCTTAGGAAAAGATAGGCAAGAGGGATGATTACGCTTCCTTACAAGAGAACTGACTCAGGTTAACAGGGGTAGGCAGTATTTATTCTAGTCACCAGTGACCTCAAGATAAGCCAGGCCAGGAAAAAAAGAATCCTGAAATATTACTTAATAAAAGTCAGTGACACTATAACCCTCCCACTCACCAATGGCAGGGAAAAAAGTGACAGTGTATCTCCCTATCGGACCAGCCATTTTTTTCCGTTTCTGCACATCTTCTCAGCATCAGAAATTATTCCCAAGCATGTTCCAAGCCATGATTTGCTTCATTTTTCTCTCTCTGTCTCTCCTTCCACTCTAGACCTATTTCTTTAGAGTCCTTCTCAACAGAAGTGAGATCTGTATCACATTTGGACTTCTAATCTTCACACAACAAACACCCAAACTACTGTGAGCCGTGCTGTCAACATGCAGACTGCAGTGCCGTGGGCACCCACACGGGAAAGGTCTCAAACAACTTCCTCGTCCCTCTTTCTCTGAGAATTATTCATCACTGCTCCTCCTTTCCCTTCCACCTTCTACAGCAAGCACCCAGCCCCCCCGGGGGCCCACCCACGCTTGCTGTACGATGCGTCTATGCCCCTGTTTGGTTTGGACACTGAGTGCTGAGGGGGTGAGTGGGATATGCCAGCCCCTGCAGGCTGCTCTGTACGCTCTGTTCTCAGGGCTGTTTGCTGTGCGGGCCGCAGGCTTCAGGCCTTTGAAGGGTTGAATACCATCTTTTGATTTACCATGGCTGATGGGGTATGGGAAAGCTTTACAACCGAAATACACAGAAGAGTTTTTACAAAGTAAAATAAAAAAAGAAAAAAAAAAGAAACAAAGAAAAAAAAACAGAGGAAAGACCTTAATAACCACACAAATGATAATAAGTAATCAAATGGAACAGACTAAAGACGAGAAGAAAAAGACAGCTCTTAGTAATAGTTTTAAATGACTTATAAGAAAAGCACAATTAAATAACTCACCACTCAAAACAGTCTTTGTTTGCTCACATCTGTCATGCATTAGACCCTCTGGGGGATGCTGACACAAACCTCGTCAGCACCAAGCATACTCCGGTCTTCAGAGGTGGTGCTAATGACTGTTTCCCACTGGTAAAGGGATTTTGGCAGGGTCGGATAATGACGATTTGGTTATCGTTTGTGACATTTTGGCTATGAAGAGTCTCCTTAAAGAGTTAGATGTGACTTAGAGTAAACAACTGAAAAGGAATGGCTCTGGTAAGGTCATTCCTCCTCAAATTCTGTTTCTTCAACTGCAAGGTAACTTTGCCATTTTGATAGAAGGAACGTATCTGACAGCTTTATAAATCTGAAGAGAGGAGGAATGAAGCTCAATCCAGGTTTCAACAGTCTAAACTACCCTTCTGTTGAGTCCGGCACAGGAGGAGAGTGCTGACGGGTTTCCACTGATGCAGCCTGTAGTAACTTTTGGGGGAAGATTCAACCTCACAAAAGTTTCCAGCTGAAAAGCTGGCAAATCTGGCATACACACTGCTTCAGTCCCACCAACTACACAAAAATAGCCTTCAGCTAACTCCAGGTTTAGTTTACAGATTTTGTCCCTGTATTAAACCATCGATGACACATCTGTTTCCAAACATGCGTAGACCATATGTCAATTCTTTATCCATGACTTTCAGATGCCAGATAGTAAGAGTTGAACAGTCCACCTCTAGGCTAGGTGATGGCGTAACAGACCCCAGTGAGTGTTAAAAGTGACCAGTGCCAATCAGGCACACAATGTTGGCAGGCCCTGAGGGAAAATATTGTCTACCAGCATGATATAAAGAAAACTGGAAAGGAGAGAGTAAGCTGTAAAAAACTGTAACTATATTCAGGGTTATCTAAATATGCTCTCCTCCTGTTTACATAGGGACTAAGTCTGGGAGGCCCTGAATACCCAAAAGGAGCAGTTCCTCCTGTTCTCATTGATCTTAGAGGAAGATGAAGATCGAACAAAAAATCGAACAAGCGCTACCTTTCTCAGAAGAAAAAGCGAGAATTTTTATGAAGTCTGGCAGTTTTCATGCTGTAGTACTTTTCATGTGGGAGTATCAAAGGCGACAGAAGCAGCACTTACTAAAATACTACCACATCCCTGACAAGTTGCAAAGTATTCTCTCTTCAACAAAGAGACAAACTAAGGCATGCAAGGAAAAAGAATTGCCTCTGGGTTACAAGGGGGTAGTGTAGAGCTAAGCAGATACTCAGCTGCCCCGTCACTTGTCTGACAGAAGCGTGCCACTGCCAGTCTTCCAGTGATTAAGTTTATTCTCTGAGAATAAAATGGCTAGAAATAATTGCCAAGAAAGGAAACAGTTGGGAAAAAAATGAGATTATTTTACCACATTATTAGCACCAACTGTATTAGATCAGAAGAAAATGCAGACACAGATGTAGTTATATATATAAACACACACAGTGGAGTTTTGTGAAAGATTCTCTTTGCACATGCAAGAATCCTCAACAGCAATTCTTTTGAGCTGTTCTCCACAGAAAGCCTGCAAATCTAAGAAATTTTTCTTCACTTAAAGTTAATATAGGCAGAGATGGCTATCATCAGAGTGCTGTTTCTCTTTATTTGAGAACTTACTGTCATAGCTGGAGTTGATCTGTCCCTCTGTCATCTAGGCCAGTCTAGATAGCACAGCAACTGCTCCTATGCTAGCTAGACACTCAATAGTGCTTTACACTTCTCCAGTCCAGCTAAGCCGAGCATATATGTATTCTAAACAGGAACTCTGTAACACCCTATTTTCTATTTTTTTTATTTTTTCCTTAATAAAATGCAAAGGTTTCTATAGCCCTTTAGATGGAGACTTTTTGCTTTTAAGAGATATGAACTTGTTTAAAGGCATCTTCTCTTCACTTTCCTATTCCAAAAGCAGATATTGGGGTCTGACTTGCACTTTCAAAACCAAAAAGACACTAGAAGCAATTTTAAAAAACAAGCTAGTTCCAGATGACAACTGCTGGAAACATATTGCCCAGGTAAGGGTGAGGAACCCTAAAATCACCACTCAAACTCACCTATGGTGCAGGAAGACCTCAATAAACTTACCATATCTAGCTGGGACTGGAGGTAAAAAACAAGAACTACTACTACACGTATGGATGTATAATACTTTTTTTGCCCTCTACAAACAAAGCCACTACATGGTTTGCTCCTGATATCACCACAGCAGGGCTTTGAAGATGCTGATACTGTTAGCTCAGAAAATACGAAAGCTTGTTCCAGGGGGCTTAGAATTTTGAAAGCTTTCACAGACCACACACACATCTTCACATACAGTACCCTACATATTAGAAGAGGTTTAACATTTTGCCCTATCGTGATAGTTCTGCCTCTCTGACTCAGAATCTCTTCTTAGTTATATTCCTGGATTCACATGAAACAACAAGTTGCATCACTGAAAAGGGAAAGAAAGCTTCAACTTGTCTATTTACATTCTTTAAAAAGGCTATTTGTCAATCAGTACAATACTTAAAGACTGACAAGAAAATGGAGTGAGGCTAATCTAACAGCACATTCACTCCCAATTTTTTTTTTCCATTGTTCTTATTGTTGGACTTCTTTCTAATTGTCTTTTTTGTATTATTTTCTGGGAAAGCATAACTCTAAGGAGACAGAACACAACTGTTTGGGATGGGAGAGGATGCACTTTTATTATTGCCTTTATTTTAATAAAGACACAATCAAAAAACCCAAGGCTTTTTTTACTAGACATAGAGCCCTAAAGACATACCAATTAGAAAAAAGAAATAATTAGCAAATTAGTAAAATAGACCACGTTGTATCAAACGCTGCCAAATTCTGTAAAGGGCATGGGATTCACAGGACTTCTGCTTGTCACCATACTCACTTTGCTTCCCTCCCACATTTGGCTTTGACTGTTTTGAGTGATGCTGGATGAATGAGGGATGTAACTGATCAAAAGATGGACCAAGCAGCATGTCTCACACAGAGCTCACCAGTCCCAGACCAAGAAAGGAAACTTAAAAACTCAAAAGACTTAAAAACCAACACTGTCCATAACGAAGAACTGACAGCAAATCTTCATGCAGCAATGCAGAAGAGAATTTCTCTCCGCAAGAGAATATCATTATGAAGGCCTCAGCAGTTATTTTAGAAATCAGTTCAATCCAATCAAACCAACAGAAATTAAACAAGATGACTAAAAAAACCACTAATCACAAGCCCAAACTAATAGTGAAGGGGCAGCAGAAGGTTTTTATACGATACCTAAATTGACCATAAGTTTGACACGGCCTCCATCCAGCTCCAGGCGCAGAGTGTCAGCAGAGTCTCGTGAGGTGGTTGCCATCAACAGCCCATAAGCACGCTGGGACATGAAACGGAAGGACACATCTTCTGCTTCTGTATGCATGACCATAGGCATGATGATCTTCATGTACATGCTGCCATCATAGCTCAAGATAGAGGCCTCTGCAAGGAATCAGCAAACAATTGCAAAAAATTAAAAGAAATTACACTTTTGTGTGATCTTCACTCCTGAAGAACCCTGACATGTGTCATAGAGCACTGTGTTTACAGAAGCCATACCACTCGCCGTAGTATGGTATGTAACTAGGGAAAAAACACAGCAACTGTTTAACTGCGTCCTGCAACCGTATATGGCAAGTATGAGCAGCAAAGAATATGGCATTCACCACAACTGGATGCAGCAGTACCCATCGAGACACAATCCCCCAGGACAAGGGTGCTAGCTCGGGATCCTTTTGTGATAATGAGCTGGCAAAGCCTCCATTTTTCACATCTTCCAGAAAATGCAATCTCCTCCGTTAGCCCAGCCTTCCCTAGCACTGGCTGTAATGACTACTTTCAATAATGTCTACAACACTTTACTAGATCATTTAGTCTTGCCTTTGAAGGCTCAGAGTTCCTATTGCTGGTACTCTTAAGAGCTGTTGCTTTTTTAGAGTGGAATTTCATTCCATTGCTAGCACTTTAAAGAAAAACAACAACTGTATGAAGCAAGTTTCCTAGCAGGTCTATTCTACATCAGATTTGTGCTCATTTGTGGTTTTATATTTCTCCTACTTTTCACTAACAACTACGTTTAGTAGAGCTCTGCTGACACAACCGATGGCACTGCAGTGCAAATGAAGAAAGGAACAAACCAAACGCCATTGCAAGTTTAAGTGTCATTCAAACACAGGAAAAGTCAGGAGATGGAGGCACAATGAAAGTCAGGAGGAGGAAAAAGAAAAAAACAGCAAGGAAAGAAATTATATTTTTCTACCATCTCTGAGGATGTCAAAGACAATAGGAAGTTCAGCTGAAGAAAGGAGTTATAGTACTTAACATTCTCTATTTGTTCAGGGTCTTGCCTGCAGAAACTGATATTCTTCTCTAAGGGGGTAGAATTAAAGTCTTGTGATAGAACTGCAGCAACCACTACAGCATGGCAATCATAGTTTCAGTCTGGGAATATGCTCCAAAGCATTTTTATCTGCAAAATTTACAAATCTACATAAATATATTAGTGTATGAATCAGAGTCCCTTCTCCCCACAGCCAACCCCTACCAAAGGCAGAGCTGTAGAGATTGCTCCATGTAAGACTTCTACCACAAAACTACATATAAAAGTCCCAGAGGTTAAAAAAAAGACCAGTTCAGCTCCCTAGGCACGTGGACGGATTGCTTTGTAAAGCACTCTTACCAGTGACTCTTCCAGTTTAACTACAATTTTCTCAAATGGTTGAGATTCACACCAGGCATCCCACATGCACCGAAGAAAGCTAACACCCCACTGAATTTACTCAGCTGCAACAATGTGTATTTGGAATCGAGATGTTCTACTTATGTTTCACCCCTTTGTCCCATATTTCCCAGCCAGGCCACTCACGCTGACAGAAGCAGAACTTCCAGAGGGAAACAGCAAGCTTGGTGGAGGCAATCCTGACACCCTCTCAATGCTTAAATGTTAGATGCTAGAGCAGGGCAGACGGATGGGAAACCGAGGACCAGCCATATGTCCGTGCTGGAAAGGACCCATGGCTGGCTCCACAATGGCCAGTAACAGAACTGCAGTGTGTAATAAATATGCAAATGAGGTGATAAATAAGGCTATAAGTATCAAGCTGATAAAGTGACAAAGGAGACATGTATATGGTCACCAAACGTTTGCTGGGGATCCCTGCAGCTGCGGTGGTGCAGCAACCCGCTGCACTAATAGCTGGTATGCAGCACCTCTCTGGTCCTGGGACGTGCAAACCTATTAAGATGAAGACTTTTCTGGGAGTACCATTAAAATAAGATGGCTGTGAACAGCATCCCTACTCCCCACACACTGTCATGGTCTGTACACACAAAGCTCTCTACACGCACCACCCACTCAGCCATACATACACCTTCTGGGTACCAGCTGTCAGCGCTGCCCTGAGGACTCACATCTTCACTTGGCCAAGAAACAGAGAAGGAAAGAAAGTTTCTTCCTCGAGGTGGGGGAATAGTTTCTCCTTTTCAAAGCACAATTGTCTTTCCCCTCACGTCTGCACCTCTTCCTTGCCACCCACAGCTGCAAGCTGGAACTAAATGTACTGTATATTATACATACACTCAAAGGCAATGCGTATGTACACACAAACCCTCCGTGCTCTCTTTCCTCTCTCTCTCTGCGGATTGTATTAGAAAATGCAGTCAAGCATGAAATGGCTCTTTTGACGCCTTCAGCTCAGATGTGCCTTGCATGAAACAGTTGCTTGCCCTACCGCCTGAATAGCTGCAAGAAGGGGGTTGGAGGATATCAGGATTATGAGTGGGAGTAGCTGACAGTAGTTCCCCAGCTCTGCTGCTTCCTTCTCCGCAGCACCATGCATTGGGTGCTTTGGTACCATGAGGTTTTTTGCAGACACTAGAAGACAACAAACTGGAAGTGTGGTAATAATGAGTCTCTTCCCTTCAAAAAGAATTCATGTCCTTCAGCTCCACTGGTCCCATTGCCAGAAAATTACTGTCCTTAGACAAGAAATACCAACTGTTATTATTATACTTATGTAAGAAGGACCTGAAGAACACCCAGAATTGCTGAAGATGGCACAAAAGTCTAGAAAGTGTTTCAACTGACACCCCGCAGTAGCCTAAATCAGGTATTACTGTCCCTTCTCTGTCCAGTCTGCTGCAAACAGGGAGCAATGAATCCTTGTAACAATTAAGCAGATAAAATTAAATAGCCTGAAACAGTTGAAACAGCCTCTGCACAATCCTAGGAGATGATGAGTTTCTGTTCTTGCATGTGCCCTATGCTGACCTAAGTCTGGCCCGGCTCAGACCGCCTATGCACTTGACACCTTTGAAAAATAAAGAAGATTTCACTCTCACCTTGCAAGTCTTCACCATCTGGGAGCTTTTTCAGCACATCCCTTTGCAAGCGGACCATTTCCTCCAGCGACAAAAATACCCTTTCAGAGGAGGGTATTGCCTAGTAGCAGTCATTCAAATAAAACCTACCTCCTTGTACTGACAGTCAGTCCCCAAAACTTGAGGAAGGCATGCTGTAGCTGCGCAACACGTACAGCAAATCTGCTCAGGGTTGAATGTAACCTGGCAACAGCTAGGTGACCTCAGCCTCCTACAGGCACCCATTCAATTGTCCTTAGCCATCTGCAGCAATGGGACTGTAATGCTTTTGTTCAGCACCATAAATAAAGGCAACAGCACAGTTATGCAAGTTTAAAATACATGCACATTCCTTCCACCCTTCTACTTTTTGGGTAGCTATTATACTTGGATGTCTCACAGAGACATGCATAGAAGCAACGGGGGAAACCATGTTTCAGAGACTCACAGATTTGTACAGGCAAAAAGATCCAGAGCGGCGTTTATTTGCGATCCCAAAGCCAGAAGCTTCATTGCCATTAGCTTGGAGATGGAAAGAGGAAGAAACCAGGTGCTGATTCAAAATCGCCCTGACATAATGCCAGAGATCTGTGAAAATCAATATGTTATTAGGAGCGATTAGCTTCCCAGTCTTGTGCTCTGAGACCCTGCCAGCTTTAATTTTACACTTAGCATCCAAAGGAACAATTCACTGCTGCTTCCCCACAAAGCTCTGCATAAACCTCCTGGGGAGATGGCAACAGGCGTATTCTTAGAATACAGACAGAAAAATATTCAAGACCACTTCATGCTCTTTCTCCTGCTTTCTAACCTTTTTCTTGTATTAATCTCCATTCTTTGCCTCCTCCCTTTCTTCTGCCTTTTAGTTTTTCTGTAGTGTCCTGTTCTTCCCTGTGGTCTCTGTCCCCCAGCCCCCAGACTACAATATAGCTTTCTTCCTGAAATTTCCAGAGAGATGACAGTGCAAAAAGAAGGAAAAAATATCCTCCCTTCACGAAAAGATTAGCTGAACTCACCACCAACAGCAGTTTAGGGCACACGATATATATCCCCAAGCTACACGCACGAGGGTCAGCTATCGCCACCCACTCCCACCAAGTAGAGCTTCCAGGGACAAGTGTCACCAACTGGAGAGGCCCGAGACACCTGGCAAGGAGCAAGTGTGGAAAACAGGTATTCTGGTTCAAACCTATGGGGGAATATAGACGAAACATTTCCACCTTCTCACAAAAATTCAAATATGCTTAAAGAAAAAGCGCCAAAGCTTTGTATCCACAAACCAGACAAAACTGTAGGCATTACACAGCACACCTCATTCCCTCCTATATCCACTAGAAGACACATGGCCACAAATAAAAACAGCCTTGATTTTCTGAAAACCAAAATTACACTTAAAACAAACAAACAAAATAGAAACAAACAAACAAAAAACTAAAAAAAACCCCAAAACAACAACAACAAAAATAAGACTGGAAAAGAGGCCTAAAAAAAGAAATAGAAAACCTCATTCCTAACCAAGTGGATTCCATACAGATGAGTTTCACCAACAGAGGTCTGTCAAGTAATTAGCAGAGCCCGAATGTAATCACTCAGACTGAAATCTGACTAGGACACAGGAGATAATGCTCCTTTTTTTGGTGGAAAAAAAAAGTCACAGGAACTTCAAGTGCTCACAAGTGGTTATGACCTTGCACGTCTGTCATCTGGCAGGACAGCAGCCAGGAGCTGCGGGGCTCCCTGCTGCCCAGGGCTGTCCCACACACCTAAGGAGGTGAGCACAACAGACCTGCAGATTGTGGCCAGGTCCAACCAAGAGCCAAGGCAACGTCATGGCGATGAGGCAGGTCCGGGGTCAGCCCGGGAAGTCAATCTCCAGGCCAGGGCTAAGATCAAGTGCCGCAACCACCAGGCAGGGCCACAGTGACAGGGATGGGACATGGACCCGGCTCAGCAAAGGCTTGTGGGCAGGTAGAGCTGTGGGGACCTGGAGACCAGCCCTGCTCTGGCATCGCTAAGGCAGGGGCTGATGGCCACAGGGTCCTGGGCCATGGGCAGGCTGGGGGAGCCCTGGGGGCTGGGCACAGCCTGTCGGTGCCCTAAGGGCCCTGGCGGTGTGGAGCCAGTGGTATCGTGCTCCTGCACTGTCCTCGCTGACCCAGAAGAAAAGCTCATATTTACTAAATGCACTACGACACATTTTGCAGCAAACTGGATTTTCCCTGGCTGTTTCCCATGGAGCCTCCCTGGACCTCACCTTACTTAGCCTGACAAATAGGAAAGAGCATCTTGAAGGGATGTAAATGTAATTCACTACCACTGAGAGGGATGACAACAGGGAACACAAAACCATCTTTAAATACCTGCCTAAAGAGAACCATTACATTAGAAATAAGAATGGGTTTTATCAGTCTCGCAAAATACCCTGCAAATAATATCACTAATCAGCCACTGGTAGGTTTATTCTGCTAGTAAGAACAAAGCTATTCTGCTTTGAAGATTCCAGCCTGACAAGATGTCAATAGCATTATCATTGGTTGTTATGCACTGGAAACTCATGAAGATAAAACAGTCAAAATCTTGGACACATACAACCACAGAAATGTAAAGAACCTGGACCGGTTTTGCCGGTGCTTCATTTCCCTCACAGACCAAAGTATTTTTGGAACATCAATCCCAATTTTTCTTTGCTTCAAATTAGGATGACACTTTCCTTCCCTACTCCCAGTGGGTATACAGCTGCTTTACAAAAGGACCTTCGTATCCTGAAGCTCAGCATACCATTACCCCAGCTCCCTCGCTCTCTTCTAGACTAAGTAAACCTCTCTTGTTCAACTTCTCGCTTTTATTTTGTAAAACTTGCCCCTTCTGCTTCTCACCTCTGGCTTCTCTCTGATTTGCATACTACTTTCTTAAATTCAAATGCTCCAATTTGAATAGTGTATGTCAGTTAAGACTAAACAGGCACTAAAAGTAGAATAATTACATAAGACACCCCTATCACTACAATGTGTACAAAATATTTCCAAATGAGCAGCAAACGAGAAAGATAATAGAGCTAGCTTCAAGGCATTCATCACATTTCCAGTGATGCAAGAACACTGGTAGAGCAGTAATAGTAATTGCCACTTATGAGTCCGCTGCTATAGACAAAAAACACTAGCAGATGTTTACATAGGCCAGATGACATCCAAATGAATATTTTTCAAACATTTTTTCAGAAACATTGCAAAATTTTTTTCATAACATTATTTAAAATGTTTCACTACTTTTAACATACATTTAAGTCTGAAAATAGCCCAGAAGTGCGGGTTGGTTCGTATAAAATAAGAAATTCCTATAGAACACATGAAGTGCAAACCACACTTACCTATTTATCTAGAAAGTCAGAACATAATAAATACCCTATTCACCATTTCCCTTTCCATACCACTGCCTCCTCCATGTACCTTATATATTTTCTATCTCTTTCCTTTGTGGCTTTTCCAAACACAACCAGAAACATCAAATTACTGCAGAAAAAAAATTATCGCCCAAGTATCCACAAAATGGAAGACATGCAAAAATCTAGGCAAAGAAGGCAAACTAAGAGCCCCACGCAACACATCTGTTTGAAAGTGCAATGACTGTGGTCACGAACTGAAGCAATTCTGATTTTTTTTTCAGAACTACACAAATAATTTTTCTGAATCAAAAATTAACACCTTGATTTTCTAGTTCAATATTATAAGGAGGTTATATAATACCAAAATCCTGTAAACCCGTCCTGAGAATTTTCACATCAAAGTGGGCAAAATCTCAAGGAACTAATTAAAAGTTCCACCATTGTAAGGGAAAATTGCAGCAGATTTTTGACTGCCTACAACAAAAGCTTCAATGAAGACCACCTAAATTTCAAACTGACCTACAGAAGGCATACTAAGATCCAGTATCTCAAGTCTCTCTCCATTAACAAACCTCACAAGCCTTTGTGGTCTGGATTCTAGCCTTGTTTAACTTCTGTAATGAACCAACTCTGCAGCTCCCAAGGCTACCCTACAAAGAAGTTATGTACCAGTTTCCATCAGCATCGGGCTTGGTACATACTTCCTCTCCTCCTGTTGTCACCACACACAAAAGAGCATAAGTTAATTAAGTGGTGTTGTCAGGTAGGGAGTTACCAGGAAAAACACCAACCTTTAATCCACAATGAAAGGTTGTTGTCTAATAAACTCCGCATCTCCCTTCTTAGGGCCGAAATCATGAAGAACTGGGGCTAGGGAGGAGCTGTAAGAGCACTGAGTAGCACAATGGAAATATTTGCAGACAGAGGAAACTGTAGCTTGTAAATGTTATTGCTAGCCCTGGGAGGTGATGAGCGTGGCTATATCGCTGTACTGAAGCTTGGCAGAGACGCAGGGGAACCGAGAAGGAGCACATGGGCTCTTCAAACTTACTCCAAATGTCACTCTAACATTTACAGAGCTGTATACAACTATTTGGGAAGAAATCTCTGGCAAGAAGGCTAAGGGTAGAAGAAAAATTGCTCCTCAAAGCCAAGGAGGGTAATGAGGAAGGCATGGGGAAATCTGCTACTAAAATGATAGTCTGCAAGTTTGCGTTACGTGGGTGATACAGTTTACAAAGTGATGTGACTTCTGTGTAGTTCGAACATCTCTGAGTCTTCCTCATGGCACTGTCAAGCTGCATGAAGCATCTGATCACTTTCTTCTCAGTAGTGTTTACTAAGAAAGGGGAATTACAGCAAAGATGGAGTTTGGCTCATCTCAGAGGTGTACAGTGAAAAAAAAAGAGGCAGTAAACACAATTCACAGCAAGGGAAATTCCAGAAAATTATATGGAAATATTACACAACGAGGGTAGCCGCAACACTGCCACAGTTGTGGTTTGGGCCAGACTGGCCACTGAAGCTAACAACAGATGCTCTCCCAGGCTTGGAAATGTTCAAAACTCAACCAGATAATGCCTTTAACAAGTTATTCTGGTCTTGAAGTTAGCCCCACTTGGAGCAGGCAGTTAGGACAGAGACTTCCAGAGATCCTTTTCAACCACGATTATTCTGTGCCAGGATGTACCGATTTCACTGGATATTGTACCATTTCAAAGACATCACCTTACACCCACAAGTTGCTACTGATCTGAGATGGAAAAGATTCTGCTTTCTGAGTTACTGCATTAATGGGAATGCTGCTTACAAGCAGCATTCTTCAGTCAAGACTGAAGAAACAGAAGATTCAAAACTTTGCTCTCCTACAGGCACTGTATGTCCTTGGGCAATTCTTTACCTCTGCTGAATCATCTCAGAACAATTACAGTTCGGAACCAAACATATCATGATACTACTAAACACATCTGACTCCTGTGCTTTCAGTCCTTTTCTCCCACAAACCAGTATGGTCTCAATGAACTGGCGTTGTCACACACTGCCAACATGTCCCAGTGGCTGCTGACTCTCAGGTGAAAATTGAAAGGCTTCTAAGGGTGGCTCTCAGCAGTAAAATTTGCATTACTTCCCCAAATTTCCAGGAGATGAGGGCTCTGCTATAAAATCTACAGAGGTAGGAAAGCTACTAAAAAGGCAGTTGTCACCAGCCTACCATCTTTGAAAAGCAAGGCTGTAACTACATTCATAACCTTGTGTAAAAGCACAACCAAGCTCCCCTGAGTTCTTTTTTTTGAATACTGGAAAGAAAAACAGTAACTCATATTGTCTCTTGCTGTTGGTTTAAGGAAGGTGCACAGCATGGACCAAATAACCCTCAATTTCCTTTTCTTCCTTTTTTTCTCATCCAACAGCCCCAAAACCCTGAACTTCATTAAGTCCTGGAAGAGGTGCTTTAACAGGACAGGGAGCAGAGGGAAAACATGGGTCTACAAACTGTAGGGTAAACTTGTCCACAAAAAATCACAGGCACACCATAGTGTTTTTGAAAAAGCAACAATTCTTCAACCCAGGAAATCTCCAATTTAGGAGGGGCCAGAAGGAGAGGCTGCCATGCTGAAAATAAGTAGGCAGAGGAGCTGGGTAACTATTTATAACTAATGTAAGACAAGCAGCTTCACGGAAATGGCACTATCACAACACTCACAAAGGCTGGCAAATAGGTCATCTTTGGTGATAGAGCAGGTAGCAATTAGGAAGGGAACAAGAGCATATATGCAGTGGAAAAATACAGGATAACATATCATTTAGAGTTTCAGACTACAACTTCCAAACTTAAAATATAAGATAAACTAGGCTGAGTTTGTAATACTAGGACCAGGGGGAGAGGTCCTTTCAGAGCCTTTTCTTCTCCTATCACAGAGCTGCTGCTTTCCCTAAAAAGATTTGCAAAGCCACTAATCCCAGGGTGGTGCCTGCCCAAGAGCAACACTCAGTCAGTGCACTACAGACAGCACAGAAATGATTTCCAGGCATCCCACAGGCTCTGTCCACTCCTAATGAAGTCATCAGCAGAGATGCAACGGCCAGGACTGCTCACCCAGCTAATTGCAACCACTGTCCAATTATTGTAAGCACGATGAAAAAGAAAAGAGAGGCAGAAACTAATAGTTGGCATAGGATGGCAGTTGTTACTGCCAAGATCATGAAGGCTGAAGCAAGAGATACATGTTCAAGCATTTCACTAGCAGATAAAAGAAATTAAGTCCTACTTTCAAGTAATAGGCACTGCCTTTTGAAGACATGATTGTCCTGCAGACCAAATTCCACTGTACGACTCTCATACCTGTAAAGAAATGTGTTCGTAAAAGAAGAAATTTTGGATTAAAAAAAGGAGAAAAAAAGAATTGATGTAGGCATGTATGGTGCTTCTGTACTAATGATGACCCAAAATACCCAGAATTTCCTTGTTTAGACAATTAAAGAATGTCCATGAGCTGTCCCCCTCTGACTCCAAACATGACCAAGTGCAGTTTCTCTCTTTCAAAATCAGTATCTCTTGGTAATGACAGAGTTTGCAATTCATAGTCCAAAACATTTTTATAATTATGCAAAATCATACAGTTATTAAACTCCTACAAGCCTATCTCAAATAGCGAAGGCTGTGGTGCGGGATCTTCTAAGAGCCTAGACTAGCATCCAGTGGATGGGTTTACATACAACAGCAGCCAGCCCAACCCCCCCCGTCCAAAACACAAAGTTTTATATTCACAGAGAAGAGAGTTCCATTTATCTTTTTCTTCTTCTCTGAGCTCCCAGAGCCTCCAATGATCTTGATGGGAACTGTAAAAGATAATAAATCCTACTTCCTGTGGAAGCCGTGGAGATTTAGACAGTGTTGGCAAATTCTGTGAGATCCTCCAGTAAAAAGAACTGTAGATGTATAAATTATGACACCAGCTGTGACACCCTAAAACTTTCACATTCACCACTGTGCCGCCCGTTTTATTCACTCTGAAGTTACGGGCAGCAGTCAGAATACAATGAAGAGTGCCATACTCCAAAAGCACCATCCTGATGCCACAGTTAAGTAAAGCTGAATCTTCTTCAGTTGCTTCTATCAGTAGACTTACTGAGATGGTTCCTGAGGCCTGAGTCTATTCCAATTCAAAACAAGACCAAATCTTGAAATCACCAGGTTTCTTAGACTGAAAACATCGTTTCTGTGAAGATTTTTGAATCACTTTCTATGTTATCTAGGACTTCTGCTGAAATGCTTGGATGTCTCCTGCTCCTAACTGAAATTGGAAAGCAGTCACATTGTCACACCATATCAAGATATTTGCATCCACTTACAGATAAGATGTGAGAATGGACCCACGTCCTGCATTGTTCTCTTTATACTAGACATAATGGAAAACTCTGAGTTAAGAGAGATTTGATGGTGAATAACCTGCTATTTATCCTGTCTAAAGCACTTCTGTCCACTGTAATAAAGTCCAGAGGGACATTTACTCTCCAGATTGCTAGCAGCAAACCAGATGTGATGTATTTTGTTACAACATTTCTGATCCATTACATCAAATTATGCCAGATTAAATGCAGCCCATCAGGGAAAAAGGTTTCCTCAGTCCCGTAAATTGACTCAAACAAAATTCAGTGTCTGCTTATCAGTGACTGCACCTCTGGCATGACATCACTTTCCATACAACTCCTTCACTCGATGCTAGGCAGCATTCCTGCAGAATTAACTGCCTGGGAAGGAACTTTGCAATGAGTGGGCAGGTAATAAAAAGCTTCATTTCACCATGATGTTCTCAGGTTCTCTAGGTTCCTCTTTATGTGCTAAACCTGAAAGTCACACAGACTAATCACAGAATGGTCAGGGTTGGAAGGGACCTCTGGAGATCATCCAGTCCAACCCTCCCTGCCAGAGCAGGGTCACCTACAGCAGGCTGCACAGGACAGCACCCAGGCAGAGGAAAGACAGCAAGGAAGAACTGATTCCCCCACCACATCAGTGTTAGCCCTCGCACTGTTCAGAACAGCAATAAGGATGATACAGTCGATATCCCTGCTCCAAGGGTGGGGTGAAGAATTCAAACAACCACCACTCATTCCTAAAGACCAGAGTTCAGAAATACATTAGACAGAAAAAAAAATGGGTGTTTTGTAGTCTTAACCTAAAGATAGGTTTTTCCACATCCTAAAATCAGTGTTTAGAATGACCTGCAGGGCTGCCTGCACTCTGAGGAAGTCCGCGACACGGGGAGGAATAAAGCTACCTATCACATGTATGACATGTTTACTAACCAGGGTGGCAGACAGAAAGTTCAGTCTCTAAGAATAGATTCTGAATTCTAATAAAAATTTGATAAAAATTATTTGATAAAAAAGTTCACAGCCACAGCCTTAATGCTCTGTACAGTGGAAAGAATGGTTTGCTTTCCCCTAAAATGTCTCCCAGACTCTTAAGTGCAGGAGAGGTGGAACTGGGAGAGTAAATTGCAAAAGCCATCCCATTTAGCTGAGTGGGATCACAGGGAAGGTCAGGACAGTTAATCACTATCCATTTGCTGAAAATTACCCATAAAGGTAATTAGATGCACAATTCTCTTACAGCAATTAGCTCTTGTTGATATGAATATGAAATAGGTAACTAATAAGAGTTAAATCTGTAATGAAAGAAAAGGAATGAATCAGAACAAAGAGAACATTCAAAGATGGAAGCCAAGGTAAGTTCGGGGAACGGCCAGATGCTCAAACGTATGTTTGGAGGACTGGAGAATGGTTTCACATGTATTATTTGGCCAAACCTCTAAAGTATATCAGAGAAAGTAAGATTATTAGAACGGAGCCCAACACAATTTAACAAAGCATGGTAAAAGCAGATGGGAGCGTGGCTATCAGATTAACTTTGTATAAAGGCTGTGGAAAATCCATCATGAGGTTTTCCAGGCTCTGAGACAGCCTGACTAGAACTGGCTCTACCAGCAAATTGTGTTTACTTCAGAGATGAAAATTTATCTCTTCTCTCATTATACAAGACCAGAAAAGGGGCAGAGGGGGAGACAGTCTGACATTTTCTACTCTTTCAAATGGTATTTCTCTATAGTGATAAAAGGCGATTAATCATTATCAGTTGGGGGGGGGAGTAATTAAAATATCTGAAGGCATTCTTTCAGTTTTTCAACAACTTGTTGCTCCAGTGATATCTAACTCCTTCTCTTGGACTTTCTGCAGTCTACACCCCTACTGTTTCTGCACCCAGAGGAAAAGGACGAGAAAGCCGGGCTGCAACTCTGAAAAGGCACCTTCAGCTGCAGGGAGCAGGGTTCAGGTGTTGCTCAGGCAAGCAGGGGCAGACAGGAGCAGCCGCACTTATGTGCCCTTCACAGCTGCCCACATTTCAAAGGAGCCACACAGCCAAGCAGAGGAGATAACAAGCAGTGAGGACAGAGTAGTGGGGTAAGCCCACAGCTGTTATTTGGGGCTGAAGCATGCTAGTGGAACCGCATGCGAAACTGGTATCATGCCTTCGTGTCCCAGATGGCCCCCAATTTGTAAAATATTCATGACCCCATCTGGAAGCCTTCCCACAAGAGAAGTAAAGCTAAATCAAAGCCAATATAAGGAAACAGAAGAACTTACAGTCCAGAGGTTTCTACATTCTAGAGGATCCCATACAATTTCAGAAATGATTTAGACAAAAATTGCTTCCTAACGACAAGACCTGTTTGAGCCTGAAGGTAACAGCTGCCTATTGGGACACCTTCGGTTTGAAATAAAGTACATTGCAAAAAATAATCTAAAACCAGCTAGCTGTATGTACTTCAACTGTCAGATTTCCCCCTCCTACCGTTTGTGGCATCAGAATATGGCATTTCTCTCCCCCCCCATCTTTCATATTTTTCTTTCTCCTGTTACTGTGCAAAAGGCCCATAACAAAGAACAGCAAAACCAGCCAGCTACCTGCAAAAGGCAATAAACAGATAATTCCTACCTGTAAAACAAAAATCAAATTTTGTGATATTTTTCAAACCTGTTTTTCTTACAATTTCCAACCAACTTTGGAAAACAACAAAACAGAATATGCACAGTGCTGCCAAACACACAATATCATTATCTTCAATGGGACTTAAGGGGCTGACTTTGCCTTAACAGCAATTTTATCATGTCAGAACAGTATTCTGCATGATATTAAAGCAACAAGGGTTGTATCTAGTCACATTTCACCCTTTCTCCTGGGAAACACACGATTACACCTGCAGCCACTTGGTCTTCCAGAGCATATCATTTCTTCTTTACACTGCATAAACCCTCCTCCTGTGTCAGCCAGACTGAATACCACCTCCACAAAGGGAAGAACACACCAGCAAAATATAACCAAAGGAAGACAGGCAAAGCTGTCGCTTTCCCAAAGAGAAAGCCAAGCTCTGAGCAACTAAGGATATGACAGCTATGGGGTTTGATCAACAGTACCAGTAACCAGGCAAAGGGAAATCTGTGTGCTAGGCACCAGGCAGGTGCCATTTTACTATAAAAACCCTACAAAATTTCTCAGTCATTGTGGCTCAGCTTTGGCTGCGAGGTACTGTACTTTGAGAGGAAGAAAAGCCTTTGAAGCATGTTCAGTCCTTAGTCCCAGCTTTTCATGAAACTCAGTCATTTAATAAGATTGCGATAAGAACATGGACGTTTTGGCTGGAGAACATACTTAAACCAAGAAAGGAGAACTGATTTCCCTCAATCTGGAACCTGGGAGCGTGTACATTTTCTCAAAAAAAAATTAATAGAAAGCTATAAGAGGGCAAAGGTAAGTATTCAAATATTGAAGAGAGTTCCCATTAAATGCTGAAACTGATGGATTCACATAGTTCTAACCTTCCACAGCATCACAGTTAATTTATTTAATTACTAATTACATTATTTATTTAAGAAGAAATACTGGTTTCTCGGGTCCTGAAAAAGCAAAAAGCTTGATCTTACTTATACAGTATAACTCTTCAATGGTACTGAATTTCACAGAGGTGCCTGTGGTGTGGAAAAGCAGAGTTAAGATTTCCTCAGTTTGGAAGAAGCAGCGTCTTTGCAGACTTAAAACGTAGATTGAGCAGTTACAAGAGTAAGCGAAATTGCCACCTAACGGTGAACGTGTAACTTTGAAGCAGGTTTAGCAGCCAGTACACAAGGACACAAATGCTGCTTTGACCTGCATGTGTTGAATTCGGATTGACAATCACCTTCTTCAGCAACATTTAATTATATGCTGCTTCCTACAGCCCTGGCTGCTGGTGAAGCAAAAGTGTATGTTTTAAGTGACAAAACACATCTTCATCAGGGGTGTGATTACTTTCTCAAACTGCCAGATTTGATTCTCAGTTTTATGCCACAGATAAGAGACCACACAACAAAGAACATAATGAAGCCAAAGTTCAATCTTGGATTTTCTGAGGAATGATAATGTCCTCTTAACTTCTGATGAAAACTACCACCATTGGAGGAGCGTAGAAATGCTACTGAGTTCAACCAGCTAAATTACTCCACTGATAGTGATTTACTGGACATCTCAGCCATTCCAGAACCAAAGTGCTTTCCTTTCAGTCACCTATCATTTGCGTCATGACTTGGTGGTAGAGCTCCCAAGTCAGTTTCCTTAGTGACTCAAGTATGGGCAGAATTTGTGGCATTGCTATGCACCAAAACGAGAGGAATCTAGTCCAAATGGGTCAGCATTTCCTTCTCTGCTTTGCTGAAAGAATATTTAATAGCACCTCTTTATTATGTTTCCATTGAACCCTAATAATGTTGGCCTATTATCTAAAGCAGAAGGATGCAAGCTAGTACTCGAGATCTATCCTACAAGTCACTTTGTGACTTTCCATTATTTAGGCTGAAAGTAGGAAAGAATGTCATTTACCTCTCTTCAACAACATATTTTTAGATCTTCACTTATGAAATCATTACAAAACTAAAACCAGTATATTAAAAGGAGGTTGCAAACAGAAAAATAAAACATAATTGACTCTTGTACCAAGAATATTATGCATTAGGCATAGACACATTTAGAATCCACTTCTGACAGGTCACTGGAAGCTAACTCTACGTTATCAGCAAAGACAGCTCAATTTACTCCCCTTTTTAATGTGAAAGTGAGGGCTCGCGAAAGCTGTCAGACTGACGTGATGGAAGACAAATACCTAGGATGCATATAGAAAGAATCCTTCATCTAACTCTCTCTCCAACTTGTTATTATCTTAAACTAACAGAGTCATTCAAGAGTTTAAAAACTCATAGCTTAAGACATGAGCATCAATCCCTGTATCTCTGGAGAAAAGGGATGTTAAGCTCTTCACCCGCAGAAGCAGACCTGCAGTCTCTCTTGCACAAAGAGCGAGCCACTTCTCTCTGTTTTCAATATAAAGTGACTCATAGGCTCTTACACAGGGCTCAATCACGATCCTGAAACGTACAATACAACATCTGTACAGTACAGCATGCTCTGCTTTCTCCTAAGAGTTCCTGGAGGGGCTGCGAGGGTACAGGGGGAGCCCCGGGGCTGGAAAAGCTGTGTGTATTCAGGTGTATTAAAGAAATGATACCTTTCAGTATATATTTCAAGTCTATCTGAAGACAAAAAGAGTGTAAAGCTTTTCCCCAAAGGGGGTGCCCTGTAGGAATTTAGCAAGTCAAGCGGGCCAGCAGCTGCTGGGTGAGCAGAGCAGGCGATGGGGACCCAAGGCCGTGGGCCTCAGGGGCTGGCACGCTTGCTCAGACACTTTAGGGGCACAGTGAGGGGCAGGTGGCAGTGCTGCTTGAGGCCATTAGATGGCGAAGAAGGCTGCAATTGACTCACTTATGCCACTAAAGCTGACAAGTACTTGTTACGTGTTTTTTCAGCAGTGTGGCTCCTCGTGGGTGGAAGAGAAAGCAGAGACACGCAGCAAATCCCAGTCGTTTTCCTGTAGTGTCACTGCCACCAGCTCTCACCGCTGCTGGGCAAGGTCCCAAGTTTCCGCTCATGTCTGCGTTAGTTCTGGATCAGCAAATACTGTTTTAAAAAAAGCTTTTTTCCTAATTTACACCTGGAAAGGAATAGACACAGCTCTACACCACACTGCAAAAAACATCCTGTTTTCTAAAATAAGCAGCTGACATAGTCTGACCGAACATGTAAAAAGGGTAGGTCTCCTAATAGGATGGCGTTCGTGTCCTTGATCCCATTATTTGAAGTCCTCAGCACAATTTGAAAGCACTAAGATGCCCTCAGGAATGGCTTTTGAACTGGCCTACTTTCACAGCAGAAACTGAGACAGAAATAGGAGCCAGTTCAATGCAGTGTCACACTGCAAAGCCACAGCAGTGCAGGGACACAACCCAATGCCCTGAACTACTGTTCCACCACCAGTGGGCTGCTGTTCCCCCCTTTTTGGATGATCCAACAGCTACCTGCCACCTCCTTGTTGTACTCTTCATCAGACAGGCCCTGAAAAATTCTCACAACATCAAACAAATCAAAATAATGAAGAGGCCAATAATTCCTTTGGAAACTGCAAAATAATCCACAAGCCTAAAAACAATCTAAATCTGTAAGGGAAAGGGGACAATTCTTGACATCACTTGAAACATAGATGATAAGACTCTATAGATATAACACCTGTTTCTCTTCTGAATTCTGCAGATAAGGATAGACTCAAAAGGGGAGGCATTGAGGCACAAGACAGTTTTTTAAGATTTCAATTAGCCTTTTATTTGGACTAGGATTTATTTACTGCAGAGCTCAGCATCTCTCATAGTTACAGATTCTCTATTTATATCTGCTAACTGTGCAAATTTCTTGATTCCCTGATTCCAGACCAGCTGCTGGGCACAGCTGTGCTCCGACAAAGGCACCAAAACCAGCAGGATTGCTACAGGACTGTCATACTTCCCTAATTTCATCCGCATCTGGAAGAGAAAAATCACAGTGCTTTTCTCACTCACTCCTGACACAGCTCAACAGAACGACACCAAGCTAATTAAAAAAACCCACAATAATTGATGGCCAGTCTGAGAAGCTCCCAAGCTTCCACATCTTTTAAACATGGCATTAGCACTTGCTCCACAAGGTACAAAGTTGCCAACACAAAGAATACAGGAATCTAGCTCTACAATCAATTGCAAAAACTCTTGGACAGAGCATCCTGTGAACAATTAGACATGCGGTGAGATCAAGGCACAGAAAGTAATTTAGAGTCTGGCAACAAAAAAGTTTCTGTTTAATGGGAGGAAGGGGATGTAAAAATAGAGCAACTAGGCAGAACACTGAAGTGCCTCATTGACATGCTGCAGCTGTATGACCACATACGATGCTATTTGGCATCTAAATCTTGAAACAGGTTTTAGAATGTGAATTTCATACTCATGTGGGCATCGAGCTCAAGGTTGCAGTAAGATCAAGGCTGCACCTAGGAGAGAGGACCGGCACAACCTCTACACAGCATGCACAACTGGCTACCTGCACCCTGTCCCTGCTTCCCAACAGTCACCAGCAGCGTGCGAGGCTGCTGTGACTACTGTCCTTACTTAATGGCCTCATCACACCATAGACACATAACTTACGTTTTGGAATTTTATTCTAAAAGCTGATGGGCTCCTAAGCACCACACACGGCAACCCTGAGGTTTGCCAGGATTTACTGCTTTTATGCATCAGAACCTAATTGATTTACCAAAGATCACGCAAAGTCCATGAGAGAGCAGGACTAAATGCAAGTGAACTAAATGGCAGACTGCGTTTCTGTTGTTGTTGGTTTGGGGTTTTACGCTGATGAGCAATATTTGGCAGTCAGAAAAGCCTCTGTCCTCCACCTACACTTACTTGCTTCTGCTCATTACACAGGCTAGAGGGAATGAGGCTTACGGTAAGCTCTCCTTTACCAGCAACCTGGAAAGATCTTGAACACGTGTTACACTTCCCCAGGCTTCTCTTTCTCATATCAGTCTGTGAATACCTCTTCTAATTCAGATTTAAGTTGGGATTTGAACTTTTCAGGCAACAGCTTTTTCCTACAGTGTATTTGACAATACCTTCCTTAATGACATTCTTTTCTTATCTGATACTGTAACATATGCTACATAATATTGTTTCTAATTTGCCTAAACATGGAGTTTGTTCCACAATTCTTTAAGATCCAGCAAAGCAGCTGAGGTAGGAAAATGTTATTTTTACACAATAAACTATTCTACATTTCCTAATTCAGTATGAGTTACTAGAATAAGTAATTGCATTAAGAATAAAACAAAATATACTTTGGGAATCACTGTCTTGCTTATCTTATAAATTTATTCACATTCTCACTAATTGGGATAACATATCCAGTCATTAGCAGGGTTTAGAAAGAAAAATAGGTCTTTTGAAGTTGGAAGACATTCCCAGGTTTTTGTTATTCTGAGGCATACATTTCACAGATCCGTACAAGCTACAAACAGAAGAGCTGGCTAGATCATGCAGCTCCCTTCCCTTCCTTCCTTCTTAGAATGCACATTTCATTAAAGCATATAGCAGCCTGGCCATACTCTGCTGTTTTAGCCATCCTAATTTCCAGTGTCTAACTGATGGAATTTCCATCCCTTCTCTAGGGTTTCTACTATCGCAAATCAAAGCAGAAAGAAGTACAGCTCATTATCAGGATGCTGTCTATGATAATCCCCATTTTCCTTTCTTAATTTAACCCAGTATTCCACAGTTAGGGTCCTGCAAACTTGCTTAAATCACTCCCCTTCCTTGGGATGGCAGTCCTCCCATCAAAGCTGATTCATCATCCTCCCCTCAGGTTATCATTTTACCAACCAATACATACTCAACTCTTCTAATCTTTCTCCATAATTCCTCCCTTCAGCCTCTTGATTATATTTTAACTTGTTGGCCAGTTTCCTTCATATTGTTGTATTTCAGCCTACGCTGCTCGCCAGCACTCTCTTTAAACTTTTTTCACTTTTTTCTTTTTTTAATAAGAAATAGTCATGGAAGCTTGTTAAGGGAATACACTTCTTATACTCACATTTCTTCACTATACATTTCTACTCGTGTGACTAGGAATGCTTCTCAATAGAACACCTGTAGCTGAGTATCCAATGTCACTTCATTAGTATACCATTTAACTGGTGAGGAGTTGATATTCAGGCTTATTATCTTGGCAAAGGTCAATGGGTAAAACTATTTAAGGCTCCCTTCTTGTGTGCTCTGTAAATCTCATATCACTATCAAGTTAAATACATTCAGCCAAGCGCTGACACACCATACAAAAATCTCATCATTTGTTTAGTGCTTCATAAAGGGCAATGAATAATTTTACCATTTCAATGTCAAAGAAACTAGAAAGTTTTTTCCCCTTGAGTTATTCAAGTATTACGGCATTTGATCTACAAAAGGTTGCTTGTATACCTCAAAAAAAATCCAGCACTGTCTCTCAACAACCACACAAGGATTGCATTAGTATTGCAGGTGTAGAAAAGTAGCACAAGACAAAGTCACTGCTATTTTAAAAGAAAATCCCTGACCTTTAAGGATTGTTAATAAACATTGCGGGTCTGGGCAATGTTGTTCTTTTGGGGATATAAACTCAAGTTATTAATACACAAAACCAAAAGCTGCCTACATTTCTGTACTGACGAAAAATAAAATACTATGTGTCAACTAGCAATAATAAGAAAGTGGGTTACATAACACAAAAAATAAATATCAATCACTAGGTCAGGTTTTCTACCAGTTCTCAGGGCAGGATGTCCATTAAGCTCAAGAAAAACTATGAAACAGAAGGTCAAAGATTAACAAAAATAAACATTTTTCTGGTCTTCAACTTTTCTCATCCTATAATCTGAAGTTCTTAAGGATTCATTAATTTTTCACCTTGCAATCCTTCTATGACTTAGGAAAGTCTCAAGTATCTGGCTTTTTTTGCATCCGGGGAAGATGAGGCACAGAAAAATGAACTTGTCTGTAGTGATACAAGTCAGAAAGAGAATCCGAAGGCATGTCTATATTGTATGCTTTTGTGAAGGGATGTCCCATATATGTCAAGGCTTGTTTTGTGAGAAGCCCTGATCAAATTTACTCATTAGCCCAGCAATGATGCTGAATTTACATGACAAAACTGCCCATGCTCACACAGTTCACCTGCAGGTACTGCCATTGGAGCAGTAAGCAGATGGTCTTGCAGAGCAAAGAGGACTGCACACAGTGGCACAGGGTGCTTTGTACCCGATGTGCTGCAACACACCTTCTGAACAGCACCTGTGAGGCAGCTTTGCAAAAGATTTCCAAGTAATAGCATTTGTTGTGCTTTTACCTGTGGTCCAGGGGAAATGTCTGCATTTTTTAGCTCTCACTGTCAGATAACATTTCCTTAATGTTCATTTGTTCCTTAAGGTAAGGCTTGTACAACTTCACTTTTGTCTTATAAGCACATCTTTACTAACTTCCTCCATGTATTAGTTAGTTGGAGTCCCCTGGATTCTGGTGAGGCACGCAGGGAATGATAGCTGAGTGAGTGCAATGCTGGATAAGAGAGATGCTGACCCGTGGGGAGCTGTACGGTAATCAGCTTTTCATTACTGCGTGGCTGAAAGGCCAAAGTGATTCATCAGTGCTCTTCTGAGTGGGAAAACAGGAGAGGAGGAGAAGATGAAGGAACTCTGGTTCTGACATGAATTATCTCTATCTTATCACAGTATATAAGTATTTATCTCTAGGAACTGCTAATCAAATATCCCAGGACTATATCACCATGTCTGTAGAGATCTGTGAATATTATTTGAGACATCAGATAGCTTTTTCAAGGTGGAAAAAGTAGCTTGGTGACCTAAGAGTCTAATGACTAAATTATCTGATATCTTAGATTCAGACATTTAAATCCCAGTAAAGTAAACGCAACCCCCTCAGCCTGGGTCTCTGGCTAATTAGTTTTGTAATCTTGAATCTTACTGTAGGTACCTTAATTGCTCTATATCACATTTTCCCAAAACGTAAAATGATAATGATATCTATCTCTTTTTAAAAATACTCTGCATATATGCAAAAATGGCACTTGTTTCCATAGGATTATCATTTCGTACCCTTATAAACAGTTTAATGGGGGGTTATTTAGCTTATTCTGATAGCCGAAATACAAGTAGAGAGGTCAGCAACTTACTGGTTTTCTCCCAGCTATGACCTTGCCTGTTCCTTGTAAGTTTGAAGGCTCACCTATGTGTCGTCTGTATGCAAGGGTACAAGCTCCCATCTCTGGCTTCTACAGGGTAATACTGCGACATTTGGCAGGCCCCACATCACTATGGTGGAGAATAGCCTAAAATTCATTGCCAGCGTGCAAAGACGGTCTCAAAAACAATGACAGATGGGTTACAGTTCATTGCCTGAACACTTCCGTCATATCTACCCTCCCAGTTGTATCTGGGTGGTCCTCCTTCCTGCCCTGAAGCCCTCCTAGGTAGCCTTCACCAAGGAGTTGCTCAAGCACGTAACTCAGGAGCAATGCCGAAAAAACACAATACACAGCCACCTACAGGCACCCAAACAGATGCAGAGTTACAGCTCTTGGCAGGCACTGAAGAGATTGTGCATAACAGGATACCTCCTTTTCAAGGGATCCACATGGAAGAAGAAAGCTATGTGCGCCACACAGTTTTAATAGGATTTTGTTGATCAATGCTTTGATGGAGCACATTGATCAAGTGGATACAGGCCAGTATCTCTCCCGAATCTGTTAGCGAGGGGGTGTCTGGGAAAAAAACAACTCTCAGCAGAAGGGACATGGCAGCTGTTTCAAAGCTGCTTCTCCTGGAAGACTTACTGACTGAGGCTTGGCTGGTGGCATAGACTAGGGTAGGAACATTAGGCAACACGCACAAACTTTTATGGCTTCTCTCAGAGAAAAACAACAGTGGAAAAGAGAATAGATGGGCTCAGCAAGTTGTCACCAGCCAGCGGGAAAAGACAAAAGGAAAGAGAAATCACAGCAGTGTAAATCAACCTGTGGAGAAGTGGCTAAATGAGGATGCTGATTGCTAATCTACATCCTGTCACTCTGACTTTATAAGCAGGTTAGCTCAAGAGGCCATGTGTGCAAAAGCAGCCCCATAAAAGCACTGTCTTTCCCACTCTCATCTGTATTCACGGCAGACCAGGTTTTCACTTTATGGCTGCAATGTTCTTGTTTCTTCTGCAGGTCCATTAGCACTGTGCACGTTGCACAGTCAATACCAATTCCAGCCTACACTTTTCTGCCTTTTTTATTTGGACACAAGTCCTTCTGTCTGCTGGATTCATTACTCTTCGACATGGCTATTTGTGGCCTTCCTTTATGTTTTGTTTTTTTTTTTTTTTTTAAAGCAGCCCAAGTGCCTCTGACTTAAAATAAAAAAATTAAGAGATAAAGCAAAACCAAAGTGAGCCATTTAAAAAATAGCACGATAAATCATTTTGGTTTCTCTTTACTCTAATCATTTCTGTTTTGCCTAATTGCTTTAGCCGAAAAGGTTGCAGGCTATAAAATGACACAAGAAAAAGATACCAGCCTTTTGTTTGACAAAGCTCTATTCATTCCTTCCCTTGTCCCTTTTCCCCACATCCCAAGAAATCCTCCAGGACATTCGTTGCTCTTCTGCACCAGACAGAAAAGTGAAATTTGATTGGACTGTTGAGGTGGCAGAAGGAACCTGACGGGGTTAGGGGAATGGCAATACAAGCATTTGAACGGGATACAGAACTATGATGTTGCTTCAGAAAAAAAGGAGGTTGACAGCAAATTTCCATTCCACTGAACTCTGGACAATCTCCACTCCCTTCACCAAGGTGGCTAATGGCAGTTCCTTCCCACCACAGCGGTGCTCCCAGCAACAGGCTGGGACTGGTGAAAAGTGAACTGCCAACTATTACCTGTGCCTTACTCTATCCACATCCTCAGCTGACCAACCCTGTGTTCAACAAGGAGAAAAGCCTGAATTATTAAGAACACAGCTTTGATGCAAGCACCTTGGCTGCAGTCCTAAATCATCCTCCAGTAACACTTGACAGGGAGGGAAAGGCTACATTTCAGCGCTGGTCAGTCCTCCATGAGGACAGAACAATCAAGCGCACATGCAGAATAAAGGAGATTTGCACAAATTGGACATGAAAGCTGATCATTGGAAATGGAGTAGCAGTGACTTTTGGGGTTTACATCAAAAAGCCGGACTGCAGCAGAAGAGAGCTTCACTGGGAAGACGGTAACAAAATGGTGAAAACCTGGATGTTTCCACGACTAAGCACTGAATTGTTAGGCTTCCACATCTAGGAACCAGACCACACACTAAGATTAGTGTAAGGACTCTGGATCTTTTGAAAGTTCTTAATATGTCTAGAGTCTTTCCTTGGACCTCATTTTTCTCTTCAGTCACAAACATTCATGACAGATTTAAAAAAAAAATATTTGAGATGGTTTTTGTATTCTTGCTTCCTTCTCACTATTAAACAAGCATATGCCTTTTGCCAATCACTCGTTCAGGGGCAAATCTTGTCCTAAGGTGGCAGGTCATACATGCAGCACAAACTCTATTTTGTTCTCTTCAGCTCAAAATCCCTTGCTCTGTTCCCCTGCCTGGGTGTGCTGAGCTGCCTCATGGCTCTTTCCGTCTTCAGCAGTCACACAAGCAACGGGGAGGAAAATCCTCCTTTCACCACTCTATTTTGCAGCTCTACCAAAGACCAGGCAGGTCAGGGAAGACTGACCTACCTTCTAATCTCTAATGCAAATGCTCCTCCAAGAGATGAATAAGGTATATAAAGGATAGCTACTCTCCATATATTTCTCATTCTGAGCACAAGCCGAGGACTCCCACAGCTGTCAGTCTAACATGCTTTTCGGCTGAGGGCTGAATTGTCATTTTCCATTTTTACTCGTTTAATGAAAGGTAGTGGATAAAAATTCACTATTTAAAATACCGTATTTTTCTTTTCTCAGCAGTTTGAAATGGGGCCTGTGGGTATTGGGGTAGTCAGACTTAAAAGTCTGATTCCACATGACTCCATTTGAATCCTAAAGTCTAGTGCTTTGACACAACTTCCAACAGTAATCCCCTCCAACCTGCCCTGTCCTTCTGCTCCCTTTAGCAGTATTGCAACGTGAAGGATTACAATTCTTCCATGTTCAGAAATGGAAAAATGCTAAGTTGCTCACAAGAACACAAGATTAGGATGGTAGGAAACCCCTACCCAAAGGGTCCAGGCTGATCACAAGAGGACCTTACCTTAACAGGCAGAAGTTCAGAAGTCAACAGCGGCAGGCCATAAAAAATGGAAGCATCATGAGACCAACAGCAATTATTACGAGGCTGCTTTTCTTGTACATCCTCCCTGCTGCTGTGTCTCTTCAGTGTGATAACTTTTGCATTAATGTGATAGATATCTCCTGAGTTTTGCATTTTACCTGTCCACCTACTCACCACCTATAATCTTCACAAAGCAGGAAGTTGCTTTGAAACTCATATTAAGATTTGATTTATCAGGATAGAGTTTCCTTCTTCTGCACCTTATCTCCCAATTTTAATCTCCTTGTTCTCGATTACCCAGAAAAAAAATGAGGATGCTGGTAACGAAGCAAACAAAGATGATGAAAATTATCTTTCCTTTACACATTCTCAGACCCTTTAGCAGAGTGAGTGTGAAGGATTTCCCTCTGGAGAGCCATACCTTGGAGTCTGGCACCTAGTGGCTGTGGATTCACCAGGATCCCCCTTGTGAGCTATTTTGTGGATTAAATGCATATGAAAGAAGGCAGACAAACCAAACAGATCCCACCACCAGTAGGACCTTTCCATGCTTGTGGTGATGGCTGTGCTTTTGCATATCCTTTCCATAACACAACCTCATCCAATCAATCAGTGTGGAAGGGCTGACTGCCTGTCTCCACATGGAGAGAGAAAGTAAATTAAGGCATCATGAATGCCAAGTCTTTCCTCTCCCCCCGAGATGAATAGAGAAGAAGTGAGACAGAAAATGCACTGTGCCAATGGCCTGCCTTTCAGCTTGATGGCTTCAATTGGACAAAGTGGAGAGATAGAGAAAGCTAATTTCACAGATAACATCTCCGAGGTCTATATCGTAATTTTAATTAATGGAAATAATTTTTCATGACAAATGAATCTACTTCATCCTGGCTACTTCCATCAAGATATTCCCATTGATTGTAGGGACAGTTGGCAGTCTCAGCAGAAAAACAAACTGGTCTGACTCAAGGGTGTGGAAAGGAACAGGGGTACGAAGCCACAGGGAGCGAGATCAGCCACTAAGCAACAAAAGACTCAAAGATACCATGTAGTCTGAAGCGACTCTTCTACCCAGTGTCATCAGTTCACCTCTAGCCACCTGACAGATCACAACAGACATGGTGCATACTCAAAGTAAGCAAGCCCATTCTGGATCATGCATGTGACATGCCATTGTATGTCTTCCTGGGAGTTACCTGGGAAAGACAGGATGAAAAAGTGAAAAAGTATTTCCTTTCTTCGCGGTGACTTACCACTTCAGATGATCCAACTTTTAGTAAATTCTACCTTCCCCTGATACAGTGTGATCCAGGCAAGACTGACCTGCTATGACAAGCTGCCCTTTAATCTGAGAGTTATCTGAGCAGCAATTGTGCCTTGACATATAGATAGGG
The DNA here is from genome assembly GCA_013398815.1 of Ibidorhyncha struthersii. Lineage (NCBI taxonomy): Eukaryota > Metazoa > Chordata > Aves > Charadriiformes > Charadriidae > Ibidorhyncha > Ibidorhyncha struthersii. Next base: position 221,873 of record VZSZ01009274.1, on the reverse strand, counting down.
TGTATTTTGTGGCTTGCATTAAGGAGAAGCCATTGTTCTGAGCTGCCATTTATAAACCAGCAGATGAACGAATACGCCAGTACAGTATTAGTCCTGTAGAAGAGGCCTATACTAACAAAAGTATAAGATGCTAAAAAGCGTTAACCAAATGTTCTTACTCATCTACCCATCAACATCTTTTTTTGTTGTTCAAGTGCTCTTTACAGGAGCTGACAGTAGCACAAAATCTAATACAGCTTTGGATAATCATATTTCTTGAACTGGGAGGACCTTGTGAAAGCTACACTCAGCAATAAACAGCCAGAAACACAGAAGTTTAGAGAAAACCAGCAGAAATGATCTACTTCTGTGCCATCAATTACCATATTCAGATGAGATAAAGAGCACCTGGAGTACTAACAAATTCACATGCAGCATGGAAGGCAGGAGTGGCCTTAAATATCAACAGCATATGATGATGGAGACAGGATGAAGAAACAGCAAAGAACACAGATAAAAAAATCATACCCATGGTATTATAAAACACGGGAGAGACAATCAGTTGATTTTTATATGGTCTCAGAATTTCCAGCTGCTCAGCAGATGCTGTTGGAGATTGTCACATCAATGAGACTCTTCAAAGTTAAAGTTCAACAGCCTAAAGACCATGAAATGATCTTTTCCCCAAAAGATATAATCACCCTGACTGCAGAATTAACTGCACAGTCTTCTGTACTGAGGATATCAAAAAGGCATTACAACGCAACAAATGTCGTCGCTTGTCCTGGAAACAACATATATTCAGAGTGGCTTTTGACTGAATGTATATATCTATGGACAATAAAGTTATGATGAGTGAAAAGGATCACAGTATAAACCCACAGAAGTGAGAGACTCTAAAATTGTTCCTTCATATTGTTTCTCTTCCCTTACAAGCCCCACCTTGGCTACATTGTCCTTACCGGAGCTAGCACAACATCTCATGAGCATCTTGGGAATTGTTTGGATGATAAAAGTTACCCCATGGAAGGCAAGGAAAGGACGCAGAGATGGGGGATACATAAAAGCTTAATACAGTAGAATAATCCAGCACTTACACAGCCAACAGTAGCCTTCTACTCTGACACCCAGTCATTAGGGAGAGATACGAGGGAGGTAAGCACAGGAATCCCAGGCCTGCGTTTCTTGAGCAGAATTGTGTACAGCATATACCACCGCAGTAGCTGCTTGGGCCAGCCATAGAGGGAACAGCCACAGGTGTTACAAATGGATTGATGGCAAGTGAGAAAATTAACTTCTCGCACAAATGCCCTTTGCAAAAGCTAACATGCTTCAGATCGTGTTCAATGGAGGCTTCACTATAAGATTAGTGAGGAACAAATTAAAATGGGTGCGAAGAGATTATGTGAACTCTTTTTCTAAATTCAGGTGGAATCTTTTTTTCTGCAGTTTGGAAACATTTTGGGAAACTGTACAATAGGGACCTATCTGGTAATAGTAAGTCAATGAACAGATGAGCTCTAGAACAGACCTTCTGATTTCTAACATCTTTCACTTTATCTCATGAAATCATAAAAATCATTCTGATGTTTTGACTTGCCTGAAGTCTTTGAATATTCAAGATCCAGCAGGGATTAAAAGCATTAAAACACTGCAGTAAAGGCTTTTCTCTTAACGTGTCCAGCACCCCTGGGAACTGTAAGAAAAATCTATTCTCAGCAGCTATCTGCTGCAGACACAGAAGGTCTGGTCAGTCCAAAAAGCATCAACGCATTTAGGTTTGTTTTTTTTTTAAACAAACCTTCAAATACGTAATCATCATCAAACATCTTCACTAAAATAAAAAAGAAATCTATGCTGCTACCTGTGCTTGAGACAGCAAAGCATGCAGCACTTAAACGATGTAATAAATGATTTTGTAGCATTTCTTATTACCAGTAATTTTACAACATCTCCGTTTATTGCATACATAATGGGCAGATGTGTGTTGTCATTAAACTGTTCTTAGCAAACATTGCTATAAAGGTACTTGCAGGTAATAAAATGTGTAGCCCTATGCTCAACATCAGCATTGCCAACAGCAGGTACATTGCTGTTCACAAACAGTTTGCCTCAAAACAGAAAAAGCCTGGTTTGTTCAGGGTGTTAAGTGACCATCTGTAAGCAAACCCAAACAGGAAGGGACACTGGTTCCAGCCCTTGGGAGGAGAACTGGACTAGGATATCTCTGTCTTGCTGCAATGAACACAGGGTGCAGCTCAGCCAAAGGAAAGGACTTGAACAGGACTATTTTTTTCTTAACTGGAAAGGACTCAGGCTATGTCCAGTTCTGAGCAATTACCTTCAGAGGTTTAAAATCTAAACCTCAGTGTCTTTTATTTCAGTCTGAAATGGCCAACAGTCTCACACCAACCTGCCTTTTCTAATCTTATCAGTATATACCTTTCAATAAAAAAAAAAACCCAAACCTCCAATCAAGGCAATTAAGTAGGAGAAGGCATTAAAACGTGAGTGATCAACAACATATCATTTTAATTGGCCTAAATGGATCTGATTTTCAGTTGTCTTTGTTTTGTGTCCCTCCTGGGCTTTTGCCCTCTGCAGTCCCTCTTACAGTGTTTCAGTAGAAGGAAAGTATGCAGAGAGCTTTCAGGATCTGCAGAAGAGACTTCATGCACCTTTCTGAGGTGGTATTTTCACTGCAGCTACAGAAAACAGCTAATGTGAATACAACACACATTCCCTTCCTCCTGCCTGTTTAATGCCAGGGCTTTGGGGTCCTTTTCAGAAAAGTCAATGGGTTGTGAGGAGGTACTTGGTTAAAACAGCAAAGTACATCATCCTCCATGAGCCAGATCCCAACTCCTACCTCTCACACTTTAAGTGCAATTAACAGGGGGCTACAGTGAGCTGATGCTGCAACTGATGTCAAATACTAACAAATTAGAAGCCAAAGGGTACAGAAGACATTAGTACTTAAAACCACTAAAGATCCTTCACAGTAGCTGCACCAACCCATCCTTCCCACTCTCCTGCACGTCTGTAACAGCTCTCCAGCCCTTCTTGCTGACAAGACTTGCTACTCACCCCAATTTCTACTGGGTCCAGTATGAGAAGGTAGTTCACATGCAACAGGAGGAAGTGTGCTACCCATTGCATTGGAGGATCCTTTTTGTCAATTCTTCCAAAGCCTGGTGTACGTCTGATGACTGGAAAGCATTTGGGAAGCATTCCCATGGATTTCAGGTGCTTTATGTCCTTTATTTCAAACTAACTAGCAAAATGGCAGATCTGTTGGAACAACGTACTTCAGAACAGATAGGCTGCACTGCAGACACTGTTCTCTGATACTCCCTATCCTTTCTAAAACCCTAGGGTGCAAGAATGACTAAATACTACCCAAGAGTAAAAGCTCCAAGGTATTTTTTCCCTAATGCCCAACACACCACAACCCAAGACCTAGCAACCTCAGTACAAAGCCTCAATATGTCTTTGCAATCATAACTTCCCTCACAAATCCACTTTGCTGATCCTGCCATTCGTTTCAGAGACACCCAAAAACTGCCTTTCAGTTTAGGAATCTTTCTGGCACGATTAAAGCTTGCTCTCCACCACACATACTCTAATCAGATGTAACAAGAGTGCAGGAGAGCTCAGGGAGCAGGGGGAGGCGAGATCATTACCAAATTACAAGGCAGTTAGAGCATCACTTGCAGGAGGGATTGTGTCCTGCCTATTAGCTTCTTTTCCATTATTTTGCTTTATGTCCCCACCTCAAACAAGACATCCTCTTTTTTGTCAGCCTGGTAGCCTTGGCAGTTTGGCACTGTCAATTCCTCTGCAGCACAGCCAGTTACCTTCTGGAGTGCAGAAATACTGAATTATCAGACCAGAATCGCCACATAATCAATAAAAGGAGACAGGCAAATCAACAAAAGGAAACAAGAAGATTGTGTTATTGCTTTAAATTTCTCCTGAGAAGCAACTACCTCCCTCCACTGACTGCACAGGGAACTCAGACATTTAGCACAGGTCCTCATTGCCAGGCTTCTACATATTTAATCTTAGAGTACTTATCCGAGGCATCTAAAGGAGGTCACAATACTACTTTAATTGAGTTAATGCCACTTGCAAAGCCAGCAGTCTTATTTCCTAGCTCGGTGGACAGCCACACCACTGCTCCCTTTCAACAGCTACTGTGGAATTGCTGGAGTTTCAGAAACTCATCCAAATGCTGCTATGTTTATAGCAGCTCCTTAATTTTTAACAGCGGCTCAAAAAGGCTCTTCTTACATATGATTTCCAACATTGTCACACTGAGTTAGACGGGGCAGTAGAGAACCATTATGGAAAGATGATAGAGAATGGGAATCTCAAGGATTAAAAAAAATAAATAAATAACGGTTATGTTACCTGGTCAGCACAGACTCTGGTGGAAGGTGTGAAATGGGGACCACATCTAGCTAATTATCAGCATTTGCTGCTGCCTTTGCTTACTGTTGCAGCGTGGCATTGAGCACTTTAAGCCCGTGAATCCCATTGCACTTTCATCTCCTCACCCTTCTGTGCCACCTGCCACTGGGTACAGAGCTGGAGAGAAACACAGTCTCACAAGCATACCAAGTGAAATTTATGAAGGCTGAGGAGAGACTTGTTTAGGTGAAGTACTTTGTCTCAGCCTTTCTGAGGATCAAACACTGACGTCCATTCATTCTAGTTTCTATGGCAAGGACTTGAATGTGAGTGTACGTGACAGGAGCCTTCATGATTTGTCTCCCAAGAATATTCTTTCCTAGTTAGCACAAGAAAACATACGAAAGACGCAGAGCGGTCCTACCAGCACTTTTGACTCCCTGACATTACTGCCCCCTTGGGTCAGAGGCACGTCAGACACGAACTGGTCTTTGCCATGTCTCACTCTCTCTCTTCTATGCAATTTCAGTTACTCCAAAGAGGGACTACATTACCCTTAGAAGCTATGACACTTTAAGACTGAAAACACCTTTGTCTGCTTACATCACTGCCAGTACTGAATGACCAATTAGATACTGGAACTGTGCGAATCAGTCTGAGGCCTTGGCAACTGTCCTCTGTTCTGTGCCCTATCAAACTGCAGCCACAGCAAGGCTTCTGTGCAGGTGGAGAAGTACTGCCTGAGCAGATCACTGCACTGATGCATCCAGTGTAACTTGCTGAATATACAGAGGCGTTACTTCACTAACAGGACAAACTCCCACAGGCTTTAGATATAGGTGACATACTGAATACTGTGTTTGTATTGTTTCACTGTGAATAAAAATAACCCAAACCTCTTTTCCAGCTATGACACAATCGATTTCCTTTTCGAGTCCCTTTTAGACGTATAACAGTCCTTTATATGGCAAAGTATAAAATGTATGAGAAATACAGCATTATAAACGTAGAAATGCTATACCTGGAAATAGGAGATAGACTTCAGCATCAATAACAAATGAATCATCTGCTTCTCTCCCTAGAGTTGTACGTATGTCTTGTATTTTTAGTACTTCAACTAACTGTTAAGTACGTGCTTTGCTCTGTGATAAAGAGTGATTTTCCTGGTAACCAACATGCATAGAAGAGTCTTTATTCTAGGCTCCCCTGCCCCTTAACCCTTTACCCTACATCTTGGGCTGCAGACCCCTTCCAAGAGTTACACTCCTCTCTTTTAGCAGGACAGAAGGCTAAGGACTGAGTAAAGTGAGCGAGACTGCCTTTCTCAGGTAACAGATAGACTGGAAAAGTAGGTCAATAGCTGTCTCTTATTAAAAGAGCTAGCCTGCTCCTTCTTCATTCCTCCCCTTACGCACCAGCCTGGTTCCCCCCGCCCTGTAGCAGCTCTTTAGTCACTAAGCAGAGGTGCCACTGTGGCATGGCAGCATCTCTCACCTTGATTCCCTTCCCAGTCTCCATCTCAATATTCCTCCTTCCAACAGGACTCGGATCACAGGCCAGCTGAAGTCAGGACTTGCAATAATCCTTGGGTGTCAGACCACGAGAATGAAAAATATCATTGGTAGCCTGCAATACTTGTGTTCATGGAGGCAAAAATCACTGTGCTCTAATGCAGTTGCCTAACATCAAGTAGTTGGTTGTATCAGAGCAGTATGAGGCTGCTATGTAACACCACAATAAATGTTGTGGAGTCAAATACACTTCAATCTGCACAACTTTTTTCATCTATCCAGTCTACAAACATTTATTCCCTGGGAGCTGCTTCTCACATTGCCAAGGAACCTCAGGCATGAAAGCCACGTTTTGCCTGACGCTGGGCCGAAACCAGTCCAGGGTTAGTGGTTTCTAGTTATAGACAAAACTGAGTTTCTCAGGATTAGGACCTCTGCATACATCTTTTATGATTTCCTGAACTACAGCATCATTGTTTTGATACCCTTAAATACGCCCCAATTCTAACACATATTTATTAGGACCCCAAGTTCCTATGCTGGTAGACATGCATTCATACGTGTATCTTTCTTATTCATACTGATGCTGGCCAAAGCATGGCCAAGTTATGGATCTCAGGACAGACCTGAGATTCATTTATCCTAAATCAAAATGCTTACATGCTCTTAACCTACTAGTTTCTTTTCACTGATAATAAAAGGAGTAAAAGCCAACACCATAGATATATACAAGTACATCAGATGAATCCTGTTCTTTATGTCATGTCAGGAAATGGACATGAGACAAAGTCCAGAAAGTCCTCAAGCACAGAGCTGGTCACTCCTAATACTAAATAAAGACTAAGGGCAAGCATAACTGCAATTTTGTAGGAGAACAATGCATTTATGGTAGCTTTCATCATGTGTGTCCAAACCCTAATCACACGACAATCGGCAAAAACAATTCCCAAGGCTGTGGTTGAGAAAACCTCTGATATTTTTCAGAATCTTCTAATCCAATGTAGCCTATAAAAGAGAGAACTGCTGAGCTGACGTTGGCATAGCCAATGCCCATGAATCTTTCATTTTCACCCATGCCCTCACAGCACGGATGGCAGTGTTGATGCTTCAGCTGTTTTAAGGACCACTGGCAATTAACTACTATTGCTGCTTAGGGCAGCATGCTACAAATGGCTGGCTGTGAGAAGCTTTATGAACGATCATAGATCTTGTACTGTAAAACCTAAAAACCCCATCCAGTCTATAGGAAGAGTTTTGGTCATTAACAAAAACTTCCTGTGAAGAAAAAAAATCCTCTGGAGAGTGAATGAATTACAAATCTCAATTCTGCCTAATATTTCATGCACTGTGCTTAACTTTCATGTTCTTTCTCATAAGTGGTATGGTACTATGATCAATATTAAAAAATGCATAGGGGGGACACTGAGTAGGAAAAGAGCTTTTCAAATATTTATGGCAGAAGCTCAAAACCATCCAAATTTCCAATTCTAAGACACATGCTATAACCATTAGGCCATGGTGCCAAGTAAGGTAATAGAAAGAAGGGGCCGAAAGCCCTAAGACTCTGCTAACAGTTTACAGGTAATTCTTGGGCGTGCTGTGAGTGCAGTTCAGCCAGAATGTAATGCTAACAGCCAAATATTAACAGAAAGATTAGTTGCAATAAGAAAACACTCTTTAGGGAGTATTTTCTTTTCTAAGTGGTTTTTAGCCCCATCATTTTTTTTTAAACCACTCACATACCTCCATTCTGAGAGTGGCACCAGCACAATAAGGATAACAACAATTAACGGAACCACCTGATATTTGGGAAATATATAGCTCAGATATCTTACATTAGTAAATTCCTTTCCATGTGGCCTAGAACACAAATGTTTTTCTTGCCTGTTACCAGCATTACTTGTCCATCCTATGTCCAATCATGTCTTTAAATCACCAGTTGGAATGAGTGAGGATAAGATGCAGAGAATCTCCCACCATCTCCTACAGATTTCCGTCAGAGGTGAACTCAGACATGTCGCTGTTAACGGTATTTCATTAGCTGACTTTACCCATAAACAGATATCAAGGCAATCCTACCATGCAAAAAAGAGGAAGACTAGACAGAACGGGGATACATCATCTGTCCTATGCAAGAAAAATCCCCATAACTCAAGTTCACAATTGGCACTGTTTCCAGTAATTTGCCTGAGACTTCTCATATGAAGCAGCATTTTCTCCCTTAGGAGACAAACCATACTCAAAGAAACATTGGAACCTGAAGACAAGGTCTTCCAAAGACTTAGGGAGTGAAGTGGCAGATGAAGAAGGTAAGCTCATGAAATGAAGGTGAAAAAGACTAGAAGGAAACGATCACAGAGGAAACCTTTCCTAGCGTGAGGACTGGAACTTAGCATTGGGAAGACAAACAAGGGCAGGGGATAGTCTCATGGAAACACTAGATTTTGTTCCAGTTCTCCTGCACACCTTCAGCTCCGTGTAACTGAGGTCAGAAAACTCAGCTTACCTCGCTCACATGTTCTACCCCAATAGCCGGTGCCAGTGCAGTCACAAATGAAGCGGTTCCAGCCATCCTTGCAGACTGCATTATTCTTACACGGGTAGCTGTCGCACTGCTTGGTGCTGAGGCGGGAGCAGGAGGACTTGACTCCTGCAGCATTCTGCGCCTCTGCCAGCTGCCGAATGTTCTTGCTTCGTCCATCAATGAACAAGTCTCGGATACAGCCGACGTAGCCATAGTTCAGCATTGCTGTCCAGAGCTCTGTGGGAAGGATGAGACTTGCCCGGTTCTCAGGCAGCCCACCAAGGTACATGTCACCTTCCAGATCTAGAATCTCACTCTCCCCACTAGCGGTGAACGGGGTGCGTCTGCTGTTCACTGATATAGTACCTAAATGGGGAGAATAAGGAGACATCAACACTTTCACTGACAGCCTCAGTCTAGTTCATTTTTTTTTCCAATAACTGAGTGAGGTTTAAGGTTCAGCGCAGGAGAGCGAAGACAGTGTCTCCCACACAGCTCCCTCTCCTCTTGAGCCACAGGTCATAAGTACTTCCATGCAGTGACTGAGCATCACATGACTGCATCCCAACTTGCATTATATGGTCACAAGCATAACAATGCAATGGCTAAATAATAACATGCAAAACCTGAGCATTATTCAGTGGTATTCATCCAGCAAAGCACAGACTTACTGAGAACATACAGGAATTTGATGGTATCAGGGCTGGTGGGAAAAAAGATAAGTAAAAGCATATCGATTCACACTACCTAGCTTTTTCAGAAAACACTTCACCAGTACCTACAAAGCTGGACCTGGATGATGGAACTAATAGATCTTCATCAAGTTTGCAGATGACATCAAATTGGGGATGTGCATTGGAGGAAGCACAGGGCTACCATTCAGAGAAACCTTTATAGGGTGGAGCAAAGGACTGATAGAAATGTTTGATGTAAACCAAAACCAATAAATACAAAGTCCTACACATGGGGCAGAATAACCTCACACATAAGCACAGGCTGGAGACCAGCTGGCTAAGGAGCAACTCTGCAGAAAAGAACCTGGGGATATGGTGGACAACAATTTGAACATGAGTCAGTATGCACTTGCAGTGACAAGAGACAGTGATCACAGGTTGCAGCAGAGGAAAATCCAACTCCATAAGGAGGATCATTTTTCACCATGAGGGTGGTCAAACATGGGAACAGAAACCTCAGAGAGGTTGTGGAATCACCATCCTGAAGGCATTCAAAACGCAACTGGACATTACCCTGAAGAAGGCCTAGGTTTGGCAGTGTTTGGACTAGAAATCTCCAGAATTTTGTTCCAAAATAAATTATTCTGTGGTTTTACAAAGAAAGTTAAGTTTTCTAACTTCCATTTTATAAACAGGAGAATCAAGGTAGACAAAGATAAAGGTTATCTCCGAAGAACAGTTATGATTAAAACTGTAGTAGCTTCCATGTGCTCCAAGCAAGATGTGGGCATATTGCACTGAGGCCATTCCTATATATTTCAAGAAATTGTCTCAGCTCATAAAATAATCAGAACATAAAATACAGAAATATAATCAGAACACATCAAATAGGTGCAAAGAAGTGAAGTGACTTAAGATCAGACAGTGCATCCAAAGAGAAACAGGGAACATAACGCAGGTGTCTCACATCCCAGAGCAGCATACTCTTCAGAAGAGCATTCAGCAGCTTTTGTGATAGGGACATCTGCCCCCCAGACACTCAGCTAAAAATCAGCAATTCACTCTCCCTAGCTATAAATCATTGCATCCAATTGCCTTGTCATTAAGATAGTCTGTCCTCAGAGACAACTATCCAAGCTTTAAGATTAATTCCACATCGTTGCATTTTTATCATATACCCCTACAATAAGGCGGGAGAGTTTAGTTAATAGTCAGCTCTATTTTGTGTCTCTGTGAGAAAGTGCAGTCGTGTACACATGCTTTTTCTTCGGTTGTAATAGGTGTCTTCTTAGAGAACAGCACGTATGACACAAACACAAGGTATTTCATGTGTGTGACGTTCAGTAATAATTTAGGAATAATGTCAGAGGCAGCAGAGTGCCAGAAGCAACAGAGGCGTTACAAATTAAAGGCTCAAAGAGAACCAAGGTTATTTGATGAATCATTTTGTAAAAACAAGCTGCAGCACCACAGACATTTTCCCTTTTACAAAGTAAGAAAAGAGAAGATGTGACAATACACCTACAGTCATAAAGGCAGCATGTCACAGAGCCCCAGGATCACAGCCTCCCTTCCAGCATCTCCACTGTTGCTCCTCAAAAGCAGCATGTGGAGTACATATTACTCAAAAGACTAGAACAAACCAAAATACTGGAGGGCTGAACTCCAGACAGCTGCTACTGTGGTAAAAAGAAACACCACCAGCAAAAGCCACAAAGGCAAAGAAACCCTCCAAGAAAGAAGACATACAGAATATACCAAAGAAAAGGGTAAAACCTGGAGAAAGAGCATGAGATCATGAAAGGGAATAGGCTAGACAGCAGCCTAAACTTTCTGCCAGTGTTTTGTACCCTGCAACTGTTCCTGTAAGGAAATGGTACTAGCTTGGATGCACAGCACTTTAAGACCAAGCTGCTGAAATGGAGAAATTCTGAATCGACCTTAAGAAGGAGCAGTCAAATGAGCTGACATACTTTTTTTTTTTGTTTGTTTTTCTTTTCTCCACCACCCCCACCCCCTCCAAATCCCATGTCTGCAACTCTGTTTAGGTAGATCAAGCCCCATCTTGAGAAATCAGAAGCATCTAAGCATGTCTTTTCCAGTCCCTTAAGCACTTCGTGCAGGGCTAAAGAACAGACCAAAAGACCCCAGCTACTGAGGGCAGAGCTGGCATACAAAGCAGTACACTGATGCAACTGTAGACCAAACCTTCCAGTAAGATTTTTAGTGTCTGAGTGGGTGGGACAACATGTATGTTTTGTAGCTGATGACCAGCCGAAAGCATTGCCTTGTGTAATGTGCTCAGTCTTCCCCAGCTAGAAACTGTGGCAGGTTTTGCGGACACTTTGTAGGAGCTTTCCCCAAGGACAGAAAGGTTACAGTACGCTTGGTGTCCATGTCCATGCTGTCAGCTTCTGTCAGAATAGAAAGAAAAAACAGCTTTTGTTGCTCTGGCAGCCAACACAGACCAAAGCATACACAGAGCCTAAGGGGACTAGAGGTGCCACAGGTTATTCCAGCATGACTGCCATGCTTCCCCGGCACTTGTGCTCCTGCCTTAATACATAGCAATAGTGAATATGTGGATTTTTAGGCTACTTTACTAAGCTCAGCAGAGCATGAAGTTTTGGACTGTTACAGAAATGGGAAGAAGAAAGGGAGAGATGACACCTAATAAAGGCCTGGCAGCTTAAGTAAAAAAAAAAAAATAAAAATAAATAAAAATCTCCAAAGTGTAACCATCCTCTGGTCTGCACATGGGAGAAAAGCCAAGGACTAAACAAGAAGAGATCCTGAACTTCTTTCTCACATCTGCCAAAAGCACTACTGGATAAGAGTGGTCAATGCTTCCTAAAGGTATGGTGTGAAGAAGTCAATGCCAGTATCCTAGTTTTCTGGGGAGACAAGACATCAGTCACTAGGACCATTAACCCAGTACTTGTCGTCAGCAGAAAATGCAATTAAAAAACAAAACAAAAACAAAAAAAAAAAGAGAGAAGACAAGAATGTACAAATGTGTTCATTTTTGCTGAGTAAAGCACTTTTAATTCAAAATCTGTTATCTCTAATCGGTGTCCAGAACACTACAAACCTCCCTGCCAAGTGACCAATGAGTCAGTCCTACAGTCTCCATTGACCAAGTAGCAATGCCATCTGTCACACCCTCCTCTCATCCAAATGAACACGCGTCCCTCTTCCTAGGCTTTTACAATGATTCTTGGCAGAGAGGTTAGTGTCATTTCTGTTTCTTCTCCTTCTGCAGCTGCCTCTCCAGGGACCAGACAGTCGCCCAGTGAGCAAGCAAAACTGAAGGCAATACTGAATGCAACTAATTGAGTTTATCCTTGGAAGTTAATTAAATTTTAGCAACTCTAAAGAATTCAAAGCTCCATTTATTTATTTATGGCTTCCTTTATAAAATGTTCCCATCGATGTCTCTAGTAGATAGCAACATATAACCACACTTAAGTCCTAGTAGAGCACCAGGCCCAATACAAAGAAACTCCTCACATCATCAAAGAAAAGACTAGCTTCAGGCAAAGATGTGTTCCAACAGCTAGGCTTTGCATGGTATCTAAAAAGTCAGCTCTTTTGAAAACTCAAAGGAAGCAAATTCTAGCACTGTCTTCTTCCTACTGATGGCATTCAGCAACTGGAAATATTAAATCATAAGATTAGGGACCTAAAGTTATCATCTGCAGATCACCAGACAAATCCCAAATCCACTTGCAAATGTAAGCAAAATTCCCTTTGAATGGATACTTGGCCAGGCTTTGAGATCCCAACGGTTTAGGAAGAATTCAAGTACAATTGTTCGCATATTCTCAAGGTGAAGTTACAGTATTTGATCATTTTGTTTCCTTAGACAATTTCAGAGTACATCATGAGTGTGCTAGCTAGATATCCTGCACTAGAAACAAAAACAAAAATACCTCTTGGTAATTGCATGGTAGGTATATTATTAGAAATAAACTAAAACATATTTTTAAAAAGTAGAAGCTGTGAGGGGAAAAAAGGACCTGACTCAGATATTAAGACTAGAATTTGGCACCCAAGAGAGTAACAAAATGTAGCTGAAAACTACAAGATACTAAAGGAAACGGAATAGGTTGAAAATGTTGATTTGTCACCATAATTTTGTGACTGGTTGTGTCCATTACTTTTATTTTCCTCATGACAAGATCCCAAACCCCTGCTCTTTAAAGGCATAAAAACCAGGAGGAGATGGTAATATTAGGTCAGAGCAATAAGTTTTCATTTGGTTTCTACTAAGTTTCTTTTTGAACAGAAACCCAAAGTAGATCAGTGAGAACTTCTCAAACCAAGAACGACATAATAATGGTTCTGAAGGACCTTAAAAATTACCATTACCTACAAAGAAGTCTTCACTGTAATTATGTACGTCTTTGCAAAGATAGGTCCAGAATATCTGAAGATTGTGAATAAAATATGAATAGACTGCCTCTGATGTGCTATCCAAAGTTCACACTAAACATTTAATGAAAACATAGCCATTCACATCATTGCTTTGCTGGATAAACATCACTGGAGTAACACTAAGATTTTCTAAGAAGGTGAGTCAGGTTTTGAAGGTTCTGAGAATTAATACACAGCTCTAGGTCTGGATCTGAAAGATTAATCTACTTCAGAAAAAGTCATCACTCTACCCGATCTTCCATCTCGTTGAATATCCACATGATACCACTCTCCATCATTGGCTTTCTTCTGGGTGGCCTTGACTTTAATGGTCCCAGAGCCCATGTCCAGCAGCAAGTAGAGGTTCCCATCTAGAAGCTCAACTGCAAAGAAGTCTACCTTGGTATTTTTCTGGCTCCTGGCATCTTTCCTTTCCTGAGGTTTGCCATGGGTGAAAAGGATCAGTCCATTGGGTTCAGTGGTTCGGAAATCAAACGAGATGGAGCCCATCCTTTTGGTATTCCATTTAGGCAGACTAATATAGGCCTCAGGTGTCTCAAAGCTGATGGGATCCAGTGTAGCCACATTCTCACATACGAATTTCACTTCCCCGTAGATCTTCATCTTAGTATCACCAATCCGTGCCAAGCGAGACAGCTCCAGACGAATGTCGTTATTCTTATAAACAACCTGCCAGACACAAGGAAAAATATCATACATCAATCCTGCATACAGTACAAATACCCCAATTACTTTCAGCCACGGGAGATAAACTTCTCCCAAAAGGCGGTGGGGAGCAGAAAGGAGACCATGCAAGAGTCTTGATGTGATGACAGGGAGAGAGAGCACAACCGGGAGCGTGTACAGAAATGACAGCAATGGGTACTTTGTAATGACTATAGATCAGATAAGCAGGAAGAAGAGAACATTTAACTGAAGGACAGCGAGAACAATTAACTCTACCACAGTCCCACTCTGCTGTAAAAGCTTTTGTACATAAAATACAGTGTGTGTCTGGTATCATGCTGTTATATATTTGCATAAATCCCATACAAAATACATAACAAAGTGTAACCTCTATGTCCATCTCTGCTAGCCACAGCAGGGAACTCTGTACCACCACTGTCATTTCTCTATTATTCCTATAAGCCCACTTAACTACTAGGAGAGAGATGCAAAAAAATTTAAGCGAGTTGCTGTGAACTGTTGGCGAGTGCCCTGTGGCTCCTAAAGACCTACAAGAAAAAATAAACAAAGACTTAAAATTTCTCTAGCCGAGAAATCTTAGAGCACTACAGGCACAAACTTGCTATGGAGATATCTGCATAGGTTACCCTTGCTTCAAGAAACCTACGGTCTCTGTGCTAACACATGAAAGCTTGTACATATTCAGTGCCTGGACTCTTACTCTCTCTGAGTTAAGGACCAGAACTCTGGACTCTGTTGCTACGTGGAGGGAAATTAGCCAAGAGAAGAGTCCCAAACGGACAAGTCCTCCTGAGCATGCGTGGCTTGCTCAGGAGTCCAGACGTCCTGCCCTTCTCTTTCTCACAGGTACGGAATTAATTCCTTGCAAAGAGGACTCCTCTCTGCCCCGTGCCATTCTCACTGAGGCAGGGACTGGAGAAGAAACAAAGTTGAAATATTTGTAAACTGTACTTCCTCTCAACCACCTTCCGTGCTTTCTAAACCCAGAGCTGGCACATACAGCAAGCAAAAGCATTTCTGCAACTAGCACAATTTTGATTGAATTCATGTTCTGCAACACTACTAAAGACTCTGATTTCTTCTAAGGAGTTATTATTTTAAACTGCTTTGTATCTATTACATATAGCATATACATACACACACACACACACTTGATTTCTGCTTTCAGAATGCTAGCAAGATGAATTGTCAGCAATTTGCTATGAAAAAAGAAGGGAAAGGAGATATGTATTGTTAATTCTACAAATAGGAAAGGAAAGTCAGAGAAATGAGTGTGCAGTAACTATTAAAAGGCAAACGAGGGAGAGAATGAGGGATAAGCTTCTAAAGCAGGTAACCTCAGGATGAAAAATAAATTAAATCACAATTCAACTCATTCGTAGCAAGCGAAGAATTTCCAGCTTTTGCTAAGCATTAAAGAAGAATTTCCCCAGTGCAGCCAGCACAGCATCAGATTTTCCTGTTGCAAAGGCAAAACACCCCATATCACATCAAAAGGAGAAGCCAGTTGTTAATTCCGATTTGAGTCATGGCACAAAGTTGTAGTTCCTCCCAGCAGAGGACAGTATTGACCCACAATAGCTTGTTTTGCTCCAGTTCCCAATAAAGCACTCTGCCCTCGCACAGACTTCAAAAACATCAAGTCTATTAATACCTGCAACAGGAATAAAATATATTTTCCATTTGTGGGATGGTAGTAGTTTAACTCTACGGATTAACCATGTCAAATGCTCTTGCTAGACTGACCACACACCTCCTTCCAGTGACTCAGCAAGGCTGTGCACTACAGCCTCCTCCTCTTGCCAATGAGGTGCACCTCAGCACCACCAACAGCAGAGAGGAGCTGCAGGAAAGGCACACGTAAGGAGCATGAGATGTACTCCATGTACACACAGCTGTCTGGACAGCCCAGGACTTGTGCACATACTTTGTGTGTGCAGCAAGCCCAGTGCTTTCCACAAACACTAGTTCTGAGCACTGCATGCAGTCCTGTCTCTGCATCTCAAGGTACCGTGGAAAATAAATAGAACAATCAAGAGGATGGAGCAGGATGCTTTATGAGGATAGCCTGAAAAGGCCAGAGCTCAGAAAAAACATGACTGAAGACAGAGAAGGTTTACATAGAACTGCTCTTTGCCATATTCAGCAATAATAGAACTAGGGGCATACGCTAGAACCCACTAGGGCTTTTCCCATGTGCCTAACGAATCTACGTGTATAGTCGGTTGCGCACAGTCTGCTTTCTTGTCCCACTGCAGGGACAGTCTGGAAAAGAGGGTAATTGGAAATGGGTTCCTGTGGACAGAGTCCTTCTGCCAGCACATACGTATGTGACTCCCTGACTGGTAAGACTTCGGCACAACGCTGTGTTTTTGGCTTCACCCCATTATGGAGTTGCTTTGGTGAGCAAGAGAACACCAGGCCTAAATGAACTGTGACTTTAATGATCCTAACATAGGAGAACTGCCCTTATAGGATACTACTAACAGTTGCTTAAACCAACACTCCTCTAAAGTGTATCTTGGCCCAGCCTTTCCCCACATGAGAGGAGCAGACAGGTAGCACAATGCCCTACATATGATTGATGGCTGGTGCTGGCTTGTATCTAGCTATGACTCTGATCTGCTTTCAGCAACCTCTACAGGTTGCTGGTAGAAGGAATATGATCACATACCCATAAGCAGCTTCTGGCTCTCAGCTGAGCCACATACAGGTTACATCTCCCCCTTTCACATATTTGATACCTGAGTAATAATTCCCATCTCTTCCAAGGAAACCCAGAGGGCCTGCCTCTGGGTTTATTTGAGGTTTGCTGCAGACTGTCTCTTATTTTATTCACTATATCAGTACTATAGCTGGAGAATCCTTGAGACAGAAGACTTTCAAAGGATCTAGAGAAAATTACATGGAGTTAATTGTAACCCAGAAAGTGACTAACAATGGAGGATCCGAGAGCAAGTTTGAAAGAAAGGACCAAGAAAGCAAGCACAAAGGAAGATGTGGGGAAGAGAGGAGAAAGGATGTTGAATAGAAACAAGAGTTCTGAATTCAATCTTTTCAAAGAAACAGATCCACCCCAATCTGAATATCTATTATTCAAGCATGTGTTATTCTACATTATTTTCTTTACAAACCCCCAAAGCCACAACTTAGCTTAAGAAATTTAAAAGGCACCTGTGTTTAAGGAAAAAGTACCAGTGTTCACATAGCTGACTTGAGGTATCATTGACAGCCATATTTGGACATCAAGATCTTGATGTATAATCAGGTATATCTCAGCACTGTAAACAAAAGGATAAAAATAATCCTTGGGTGCAAAACCAAGGTGAACCCTGAGCAGGAATAGAGAGACAACAGCACCTCTGGCTTGGGCAATGAAATGTAAAGGCAGCTTCTGATATATCGATTGTTAAACCAAAGGTTCAAGAATGAGAAAAGGGAATATAATTAAATGACTGGAATGTATGTTCCATCGTGAAGAACATTCAAATTCAGTCTGTTTAATAGGCAGAGGTTAAAGGGTGATTCGATTACAATCTACAAGTACCTGTGCAGAAAATGGAATTTGGCAATAGAGAGCTCTTCAATCCATGTGACAAAGGAATAATGGGATTTGGGGGATAGAAATTGAAGTTAGAGAAATTCACATTTTAAAATATTATGACTTATTTTTACATGAGGGTAATTTGCTATTGAAATAATTTACTACAGGTTATGGTGTGTTCTCTGCTACTGGCAAACTTTAAATTAAAATAATGTCTTGTTTTCTCTAAAAGACGTCGTGAGACAGGAATTAATTATATATCAAATCAGCCTAGATTATCGTAATGGCTCTTTCTGGCCTCATAACCTATGAATCTTTGTGTTTTAATGAAATCAACAGATGCTTCAGCGCACTTTTCCAGGATAGATGAAACGCACCCTTCTCAAATGTTAAAACTGCCTGGTAAAGAAGATGGCTGTGTCAATTCTGGTCTGACTTGTCCCCAGTGCTTTCAGTAAGGCTTTTTTATATGTTTGTGATCCGACCTTGCCACCACCCATTAAAAAGGAAGGAAAGCAAAGAGTCTAGGACAAAAAACTTGATTCTATAGTTCTAAATATATGAGTTTCAAAAACAAGTTTCTTAGAGAGTCACATGCTGCAAGCCAGAGAAGAAATGTTTTCACGTTTCACTGAGGAAGCTGTCTTCCAGCAGTAGAACCTATCATCTGCACAATACTTCCTACCTCATAGTCTCATTTTACCAGCAATCTCTGAACTAACTTGAGGGCTCCTCAGGATATACCAAAATACTGACTGAAACCCACACCTCTAACTCCAAATGAGGCCATGACTGACTCAGAGAGCTGTCCCTCAGTAGGACACCATCTTTTAGTGTCACTCTGGGACATGGCTTTCATAACAACTTAGAAATAAGCAAAGCAATGAAAGCAGCACCCATATATTTGTCCATTTTTATCAGATGGCTTTCTGAACAAAGCTGATCTTGCCTGTTTAAACAGAGACAAGCTTGAGTTCATCTCGTGTCTGATACGTGTATCGGAGAAGGTCAAGAGGCCTAAGGGAGTCAAGGAGATGATTCTTGGTACAAACATATATGCCTACTTTACAGTTATTCCAGGAAGGAAGGTAGAAAAGAGAAACAGGAATAAAATGAGTAGTAGTTAAAGCTATGCACAGAGCATTTGAAAACTAACCTTCATGCTTCCAATCTTAAAATAGCTTTATATTCCAAAATTGAAATTAGGACAATGAAAAAAGTGGTTTTTTTCCCTTTTCCATGAGGATTGCTTCTAAATACACTTTAAGAAAGGAATATTTTGACTGTTCAATGCCTTTGTTTAATGAATTGGACCAGTATAGACGGATGGTCAGGCATGAGAGTCCCGATACACACAATCTGTGGCAATCAGCAGTAGAATTCCATGACATCCGAGACATTTTGAGGGGTAAAAAGATATACAGTAAATTAGGTATCCTTTAAATCTGCTGAGAAAGAAGAGTTTGTTTTAAGCTGAGCTAAAACAAATTGGCAATCTAGTTTTGAGGTTTCTTAAAAATGGCAACTTTGCAACTCTGAAGCATTCAAGGAATTTCTCCAGCCAAACTTATAAGAAGCTTCACTCATGGGTTCATGAGAGCTCTAATCAGATGGCTTTTCACAATGATGAAAAGCGTCTTTCTGTAATCAAGTGAAGATGCAGATAGAGAGGGAGCAACAAAAGTGAGGAAAAATGATGTGCTAGACTTGGCCAGTAGCCAATATAAAAATTCCTCTTCAAGTTGGTGCTATTAAGCCAGAAATATGGTTTTCAGTGCAGGCTGGACACAGGCATGCTCCAAAGGGGAACGGCCATCAATAGCCTAATAAATTAGAAGATGACCATCATAAGAAACGGTACTAACCTGCAGGCTGCAGAAGTTTAGCTAGCTAGGTGTATTGGGTTTGCGTGGCAAGGTTTTGATAGCAGGGAGACTACAGGGGGGTCTTCTATGAGAAACTGCTAGAAGCTTCCCTGATGTCTGATAGAGCCAATGCCAGCCTGCTCCAACGACTGACTCACCACTGGCCAAGGCTGAGCCAATCAGTGACAGTGGTGGCACCTCTGAGATAACATATTTAAAGAAAGGGGGAAAACACCTGTGCAAGAGAAACTGCAGCAGGAGAGAGGAGTGAGAATATGTGAGCACAACTCTGCAGACACCATGGTCAGTGAAGAAGGAGGGGCAGGAGGTGGTCCAGGCACCAGAG
The DNA here is from genome assembly GCA_013398815.1 of Ibidorhyncha struthersii. Taxonomy (NCBI): domain Eukaryota; kingdom Metazoa; phylum Chordata; class Aves; order Charadriiformes; family Charadriidae; genus Ibidorhyncha; species Ibidorhyncha struthersii. The sequence continues at coordinate 201,893 of VZSZ01009274.1, read as the reverse complement.
CAGAGATTCCCTGCAGCCAGTGGTGAAGATCGTGGTGAGGCAGGCTGTCCCCTTGCAGCCCATGGAGGTTAATAGCAGAGCAGATATCCACCTGCAGCCTGTGGAGGACCCCATGCCGCAGCAGGTGGATGCCTGAAGGAGGCTGCGACCCTGAGGGAAGCCCGCACTGGAGCAGGCTCCTGGCAGGACCTGTGGACCCATGGAAAGAGAGGAGCCCACGCTGGAGCAGGTTTGCTGGCGGGACTCGTGACCCCACGGGGGACCCATGCTGGAGCAGTTTGTGAAGAACTGTATCTCATGGGAAGGACTCACATTGGAGAAGTTCATGGAGAACTTGCCCATGAGAGGGACTCCATGCTGGAGGAGGGGAAGAGTGTCAGGAGTCCTCCCCCTGGGAAGGAAGGAGCAGCAGAAACAACATGTGACAAACTGACCACAACCCCCATTCCCCATCGCCTTGCGCTGCTAGAGGGGAGAAGGTAGAGAATTCAGGAGCAAAGTTAAGCCTGGGAAGAAGGCCACCAGCTGCCCATATCAATTCTCAGAAGGGGTAACTGCAAGACCTTCAGCCTAGAGCCTTTCTAAGAATTCCTTAAAGGCACCTGCACTGAACCAGACAAGTTCATGGAGCTTAATAAATTACAGTTTATCAGCTGGTTTACCAGAACTATGTGTTTCTAGCCTGACCCAACCAGCAAGTAGAAACAAACACACCAGCTAACAGCACTTTACTTTGTGTTTGGGACATACTATGTATGCAACAATCCAAAGCTTCAGTGATGGGTAACTGAAGCTGCTATACTTATTTAAAGAACCGAATGTGGACTGTGCATACCTGGTCTAAACATATTTGATGGTTCACTGGGATAGCGACTGTATTGAGGTAGTAAAAAAAAAAAAAAAAACACACAATCATTCACCACACTGAAGGAGTTAATTTACCGTCATGAAAAACAATACATCAAACTGGTGATAAGTAACTGAAACCAAACCAGTAAGACTCAAATATGATTTGTGCTATGTTGACTAAAGTAATGAGATCCTACATTCCATATGAATTATGTTTAACAAAGAACATGTGTTTACCCAGCTAAAAATAGGAATACAGTGAGTAGAATGCTTAACCATTTCAAGCTTCCTTACAAAATTTTTTCCATGTCACAGTAGGTTCTGAATTACTTCAAGTTTTGTGGAAAACTCCAGAAAAGAGATTGATTTAGTTCCAGAAGACTTATAGGAAGACGGAAAGAAGCATTCCCTGAAGTATGATATAAAGAAAGAGAAAGAAAAGGGATTCAAGGTGCCAGTAAAAAAGGGCTGAAAAAGGCAGGGTGGAATTTCTTCAACTGGTCTATTGAAAACCCTTCCTCAACAGATACTGAGGACAGAGGACCCAGTACTTCATTGCTGTCACAACTGTCCTTTAAGCCAAAAGCTAAGGCCCCACTTCTCATGAGAATTCAGGACACTGGAGTGTGTTCACAGTTACTATGGAGTTAACACCAACCCAAATCATTCACAGGGTATCCCAGAGCAAGCTTAAACAGACTAAGGCAGATCAAGGTCCACCTTGCTGCCTTATCTTTCACCTTGGAATACACCAAGATAAAGACCAAACATTTCTATCTATGCCTTTCTGGAACGAGATGTAAGATTTTTTGCCTTACAACCAACCAAATACATGAATGTAGGAGATTCCAAACTTTAGGGGGAAAAAAAGTTGCTTTACAGCTATTTATTGAAGTTCTAATATGTGTCTAGAGCTGTACAATATGATTTTGCATATACCAAGCCTTCTGCTTCTTGAGTTATCTAGGAATATTGCTAAGCAACTGAAGTGTCAAAAGCTCTACAGCCTTACTTATTCTTGGTGGTGTATTGCAGCATTCAAACTTCAGAAAAGCAGGGTTGTGAAATGACCTACTTCTCAGATTCCTTCCTTTTAACAGGTAGCAATAAGGACAAAATTTATTTTATCACATGAGTGGATTTCTGCATCCTCCATCATACACAGACTGCTAATTAATTTGGTCTACTGTTGAAGAAAATCTTGATTTCAAAGGGAATAGCAGACCCCACAATTGCATCTTGAGACTAAATGTGATAGAAACATTAGAAATTATATATATTTGTGAAAAAAGGCACGACACTGTATAGAGGGGGGGAGAAGCCTTTATAGTTGCAAGAAAAATGCTGCTGAAGGGATTCTATATTAGCCTCAAAGACTAAAGTCGTTTCCTCAGCTACCAAAACGGCACAGCATAGGCAGCAGTAAAATTAAGTAGAATTGGTTGTAGAATCAACTATGATTTGAGGATGAACGCTCTTTTGCAGTATAAGTGTCCTCTTTCCTTGCTACAGAAAATTCAAGTTCTGCACAATAACTGAAGAAAGGGATCACAAGAAATAAGGTATATAGTTTCTGGATTCCTTAAAATATCACTTTTCCACAGATTTACTAAGCAATGGTGAGAAAGCCACCTAAACTCAATATTTTCAAAAATATACTCCTCACATTATGGTGGCCAACTTGAGGTCATGGAATTGGTTTTGCAGAAGTGCTAATTAGCCTCCTCCTGTAAGCAAAGACAAGGAGAGGTTTCATGTTTACTGCTAAAGCTAAGACAAATGCTCTGAGAAATTAGACTTAGATTTCTCAGTCTGCTCCTAAAAACCAGATGATACCCCTTAATACTTAGGTAAAAAAGTAACTGACTGTTATTTGACAGTAGCAGAGTGTCACAGCAAAGCGTTTATGGCATTTCACTGTGGATTCAGGTGTACAAACTTGAACTTCCCCTCTTGCTTCATGTTCCATTCACCCTCCATTTGCCCTAGTAACAGAGAACAATAAAAGCTTCGGGACAGGGAAGCCAAGGCAGCCAGCTATGATGCTCCTTACTTGTGCCACAGGTCATAGACACAGGCATACCTCATGCTAGTCCTGAAAAGCAACTTGTACCTTGGGTGTGACTCTCGGTATAAGAGGGGCATAGACGAGATATGCCAGTATTTTACAAATATTTGTGCATATACAATAATGAGGAAATTGTGTTCTACACTGAGCCTGTACAGTGCATCGCTTAAAAAAAAAAAAAAAAAGAAAACAAATCAAACAACAACAAAAAACCCCAAACCAGCCAGAAGAAAGAAACACTTAATAGCTACACACAGAAAAACATTCATTGGGTAGACTGAATGAAGCATCCTGGAAAGTATGGAGACATAGGAGGAAACAATGCTGTACTCTGCTGGAGATCATGTCCAGTTTGGAGAATTGCACTTCAAGAAAGGAGTGGGACTATTGGAAAGAGTCCTGAAGAGAGCAATGAGAATAACCAGAGGTCTAGAAAATAGAAGAAAGATTGAAAGTATTGCTTCTTTTTAACATAAAGAGAACTGCAAGGAGACATTATAACAGTGTTCAAATATAAAAAGGCTGCTACAAAGCAGGAAGGAACAATCTGTTCTTTGTATCTATGCTGAAAAGGATGAGAAATAATGGGCAAAAATTACAGCAAGGAAGTGTTAGAATTGATGTTAGTAAAAGCTTTTTTAATTTAAGAACAGTGAAGCACTGGAAGAAATTGCTGGAGGAATAGCCATCACTGCAGGCCTTTAATTACAGGTTAAACAAATTGCTGTCAAGACTCCCATATATGTCATTGATGTTGTCTTGGGACAGCAGAAGCGGAAAGGATTAAATAACCTCTCATGGTCCATTCCAGTTTTATTTTATATGATTCTTTGTTGGGGGGCAGGTGGGACATGAGAAGGGGGAAATTACTATGTAGCTAAAAGCCTTTCCTAGTGTTTGATTCACAGAAAGGAAGAATAAAGCTTATATTAACACAATTCTGATATTTCACAAATTTGAAGAGCTTAAATTTACAAATGAACTTCCTAGCTAATGAAGATGTGACAGCTTTTTTAGAGTTTTAAAAAAAAAAGGAAAAAAAGAAATCATCATCACAAAAGCTTATTTACCAGCATGCAGTAGTTGACTTCAATTACATTCCGTTCTGTATTGAGCTTATATATACATTCACCAGTTACAGAATGCTCTGCTCCTCCCAAACGCATCCTGAAATCTTAGATTTGTCTAGCTAGCACAAGCTAAATCTGTCTAGCTTGGTTCACTGATGAGTATGCGAGGAAATGATTACTGTCAAGTGTCTTAAGGATTTCATCTGAAAGGCAGAGAGGAATTATTTTAGGATGGCCCCATTGATCATTTAAGGCTTGAACCTTATTACACAAGACACTGAAAACTGTATCAGACAATGACTTCGCAAATAACACTCCACTTAGTGATTTCATTGTATTTCAAATCTACCTAAGGTTGTGCAAGTACAAAAGACCTCGCTCAAGAAATAGATCTGTTTAGTATGGCTGGGTGAATGTTTCTATCAGGATGGCTTTCTAAGACACAATTCCATTTTCCTAACAGAGAATTGACAATGAAAGGCTTCACTTCAAGCCGTTGCAACCCAAAATGGCATGTTTAGTTTAATCAAACTTAACAGAAAAGCTTTTGTATGAACTTACCATAACATAAAACATTATTTTCCAGGCATTGCATTTACTTTCAATAGTGGTCCCCATTTTTACCTCTGGTCTGCACTCTCTAGGGAAATACTTCCACGTGATGCAATGTCAGTGTCCCACCTGACATCAGAAGAGACTCATGACTAGTTTTGCCACAAAGCATCTTGACCAAATACTCTGTCCCCTGTGGGAGAATGGGACACAGGGGTCGTACAGGACAGCTACCACATGGAACTGCACTGGATAGGAAAATACAGTTCTTGTTAAACTGGCTCCAGAGTATTTGGGGTCAGCTCAATACTTAATATGAAATAATTTGATTTAGGGAATATCAGAATGTTACATATGAATTCAATTCTGAAGTTTTGAAGGATTTCCATTTAAAAAAAAGAAAAAAAAAAAAAACAAAAAAACCCAGCAGCAATGAAAACAAACGTGGGCTGAAGGAACGTCCTTTGGGACAGAAGCTCTTCCTTTCACTCAGCTTTTCATTTCAGTGATAAAATGTGTTTTAATGAGAACACCAATGTTTAAAGTCTTCCATGAAAACACTGAACAAATATTGCTCACTTACAGGTAGGCAGTTTTTCCCCACTACCTATCTTCCCTAGCCAATATGCCTTGGGCCTGCTTCACAAGAACATCCCTGGCAGACACAAGAAGGTAGTTCAGTCTCCATGTCAGTCAAGCATTAGTCTCACAGCCTAGGCTTCCAATGTGCTAGGCAAATTGTGCCAACCACAGTGGCATTTTGTATGTTTTTGTCACTTGTCCAGAAAAAAAAACAACCAAATCGAAAATATTTACCTTTACATAGGGGAAAGTACATGCTTAAAAGTGAGCACTGCTCAAATAATGATGTCATTAGAGCAACAGAGGAAGTATTTAGTGGATTTAGTATTGTGTAGACTTAGTCCACAAACTTAAAAGTGGTGTGACTGTTTGTAGTTGTATGCTAGCAGCTGGGGGTGCTGCACCCCATCATATGTCTCCCTCCCTCAGCCTCAGCACAAAGGTTGCAGAGGTACTGGCATCTCCTTCCATCTGCAATGGCAGCCAAAAGCAAGAAGCATGACTTCAGCTCGGCTCTCCTCCTGTGAGGGAGCAAAGACACTCCAGATCTGCTGAAGAAGTGCCATCGGCAGGATGTCACTATTCCATGGCTGGCACCATCTGTCGTAGAGCACTACACAGCTCTAGATGGACTGGGGAGGAGGAGGAGGAGAACCTGTCTCCATACATCTGGACTGAAATACTATGGGTTTCTAAACTTTTTTTAACGCCTCTCTTGTTGCCCTGTGCAAAAACCTGCCAACACAGGCACCTCCTCCAGCATCTCTGTGCTCACCTCTGTTCAAATTCCAAGGCATGGAGCAAACTTAAAGCCCTCCACAGGTAGGATTCCCCAAACATTTATTTGCACTGGGACTTACGTTGTGTGAAAATAGGGAGGTGATGAGCTAAATATTTGCTTGAATAGTTGCTGGAGGGGGCAGGGAATGTAATTAATTCCCTGCCTACAAGAGAAAAATACTGTCATCTTATAACCCCATCCTGATGCTAGAAAAAGAACCTGAAGCTCTTTTACATCTTTCTCCTACATGTATCTAAAAACTCTCTCAGCTGTGATCTCCAGCTCTACAGCTTCCAGCACTAACAAAAGGAAGAGGGGGAAAATAAAAAATAAATAAATAAATAAATAAATCTTCTGTTTGGGAGTGAGTCCCGTTACCACGTTGCCAACAAGTCAAACCCATCTATTCATTCAGAAGCCACCCAGTTGCACCAGTAACAACTTTAGTTCATAGTGCAACACTGTCTGAGACCAATAAAGGGAGGCTGGGAATGCGGCAGCACCTGCTCACATGGTCTCACCTGCCCTCCAGAGAAACCCTCACCGACAAAACTGTTTTCCTAGCCCCCCCCCAAACCTTTACAGGTTTCTTGGGGAATAGTATTAAAACCGTGCAAAGCCACCGGTGGCGCTGCCAGAGCCCACCTGGGCTGTTGCTAAAACTTCACCATCATCCCTTGCTTTCATCCTGAAGCTGCGTGCATGGAGTGCAAGTCTGGCTGCTCCTGGGGGATAAGCAGGGAGGAGGAAGCAGTTAGCGCAGCCAGAACGCTGCCACTGCAGTGAGAGAGCATTAAGGAAAGCACATGAAAGGGGAGAGAAACAAAAGCAAAAGGGTGACATTTTCCAGTGGAAGCACTGAAATGAGAAGCAGAAATGAGAGACAGATGAGGGCCTGAGCACCCCATTCGGCACCAGATTACGCTTCCTGCTCAAAGTAGGTGGGGTGCTGCAATCAGGAGCAGCAAGAGCTCTTCCATAAGGAGAGAGGTCAGAGCTGGAGTCAGCACTGAGCACCAGACAGAAGAGGCAGCTGATTAGCTGGTTCCAGGCACTCTGGGCCTGATTCTGCAAAATGCAGAGAGCTCTCAGTACTGTTTTGTCTCTGGAGTGAGCCTGTCACTATGNAAAAAAAGGGGGGGGGAAGGCAGGCTTTTCCCCAAAGGGAGCTGCAAAAATACATCTCTTCATTGTAAAAACACTTTCCATAAGAAATTCTTAATTCTTACGGAGCATTTTAAGTTACTCTGAATATTAGTGTCTTGACATTAACCCACTGTATTATCTCCCACACCCCCATTAAGGGCCACTATCCCCCATTTACAAAAAGAGGAAAAGAAGCAGAGGGAACGGAACACTCTTGGCCAATTCATACAGCAAGTCAATAGATGGTCAGAATGTCTCTTCTTCCTAATTGTTACCCTGGGCCTAAGGAATAGCTGGAGGAAATGTTTTGGTGACACAGATCAGCTTAAATAATCTACTAACCTTTTGCAGGTTTGAAATTCAATAATGTAAATATGAAATTTGTTTGTTAACTTTTCCTACAATGCCATTTTAATGCATCCAGGCACAGGGTTACCATCTCCTCTGCGTGGAGCTTGGTTTTACATATAAGGGATAGTGACATCACATCTAAGAAAACTTATTTGATACAAGCCTAATTTACAATATCATCTTACATTTTCTGTTTTGCTCAGTACTAACGTACTGCTTAAGAAAGATCTATAGCAGGTCTTAAGCTATAGAGCTTACCTTGTTCAAACACTAACAGGCAGAAAACAAAATCTGGCCACTGTTTGGCGAAAATTCTCCATTTACATTTTTAATCCTTTCTGGTTAACTGGTCCACCCATCCACGTTTGTGATTCAAGTCCCAACAACCTTTCCATACCTTTCCTGAGCACTGAGACACTACTATGGCAGCAGCAAACAGTCTCAGAACATGGTGAACTTCCATTTCTGGAGTAACCTTCTTTGGAGGAGAGGGTTGAGAAAGGGGCTCTGTTCATGTTATTACTGAGACCACATTCAGCAGAATGATAGAAATGATTGTTTCATCTATGTGGCACTCAAAGACCCAAGTATTTCTCCTCTATGGCAGTTTTATCCTCCTTGCATAGAGCAGACATTGTCAAAAATCACAAAATACACAGAAATCAGCCAGCCATTCTTTTTCTNACAAAACTTTAAAAAAATCCCGGGAGCAAGGGCACATATATATTCCTCAGTGCAGGACTGGTTGCTGATATCTGGACATGTAATCAAATTTCATGCCATATTTGTTTGCCAATATGTACCTATCTATATTTGCATTTATATGAACATATCCATACCCTATGCATACATGCATATGGCAGCACACATATTTACATACCCACATACAGATCTGATCTGCACTGGTACCTACTAAGGGCATATGTATGGATTTATACACATCTGTAAACAGTACCTGTATGCACGCTACTATATGTACATACATACATACTCATCTCTCTACCTGTCATTCTTATGCAATGCACACATTTTTCCAGGACAGAAAACTTAAATGTGCTTATGATTAGCATTAGAAGAATGCACATCATCTGCATGTGGATCCCCACATGCATATGTTCTTATGCAGGTGTGCTGCCAACAAACTGCTTGTCATTCTGGTAATCACTACCCTTCTCTTATCCTGAAGGTAGCTCAGAAAGCAAGAGTATCTTTTTTCATGAAACACTCTATACACAAGGATGAAGTAATGATTTCCTAGAGAAAAGACTAGTGGAGGTGAGATTACACCAGAATTCTTGTAACTGCAAATTCAGCCTTTGCATACCCACACCCTCCAGTACATCTAGGAGTGAGATTTCAGTTCAGAAGATGCAACTAACTTTGCTGTACACGACATTGGACTGTGTGCTGAATGGGACTTCACAGGAGCTAAGCATGCTCCTTCATACATTTCTTTTTCTGTCACCTCAGCATAGTCAAACCTGAAAGGAGCACAGACAAGGGAGGAAGCAAAGAAAATGACAACAGGGGCTTTTAAGTGGAGTATTTCTAGTGTAAGCTGTCCCAGCTTGGGCATGTTCTTGCCTGCAGTCCTGTTCCAAGCCCAAATAACTGACTATCAGCTCTGATTGTTCTACTACTTTAAAGAGGCAAACAAGGGGAAAAACCCCACAACAATCACATACAAAGCACAGTGTGCAGAATATAAAGAGGTAGATGCTGAAAAGTACATTGCTAGAGAATGTACTTTCAGCCGACGATACGTCCCAGCATCACTGTGTCTTGCCATTCCCAGGCAGGAATTGTTCTGCTTGGCTTGGGTCCCTCATACATAAGGTAGTCAAAAGGAGAGGATTAGTGATGATGATTACAGCACACCGAAAGTGATGCTGTTTTCTATACTGTACTGTTTTCTTCCTCTTTCTTCTCCTAGAGCACTACACTTTGAAAGGGCTGTGTTTTTCAGCCACCCCGCACTCCCCCATTTTGCTTTGGGAGCAATATAAATAATAACCAAAACAGTTAAGTTTTTCCTTAATTCCTCAGTTACTCTGTCAATAGGGTCTGTACAGTTTTCAAGGGCAAAGGAGTTGTATTGTAAAGTGCAAATATCTCATACTGTTCTGGCACGCACAAGCTTGACACCTCTCACTGCAAACCCATCATTTGCATGCGGGTCCATCAACAGGTATTACTAAGGGTAAGAGTTATTTCCCAAGAGTTTGCAAAAGGAAAGGCAGGTTGCAGATATCCGTCCAAGATCCTGTTAGTCCCTCACAAAGCCACAGAGAAGCCAAAAGTCCTGAACTGCTGTTTCTGCACTGTGCTACCAAATAGTTTTTGTCCTACCGAGGCTAACCTGGCTCTTAAAGGCAGATCATCAGCTTCTTACCACGTTCTTCCTTGATTGTACAGAAGTATTACACCCCAGAAAGTTACACACTTAAATTAGCTGAAAGCAAGAGAATAAACCCCCTTGTGTTAATCGCACCCTGCAAAGTTTGCCAGCATGTTTCAGTGAGAGGTGAATGAGGCATCATCACTGCCTTCTAAAAAGAAGTTTCCTTTTCCCAGGCTGAATAGAAAGTCTGTGCCAGTAATGGAACATTACTATTACATTATTATTACTCTTACTAGGATTACTATTGATTATTACACATTGGAGACACTGGTGTGGTCAGGGAAGTGAGGAGGTAGCAAGTGGCAGTTGAAGGGATTTCTCTGACACAGAGAAGCATAAGGATCATCTTGTACCACTTTCCAAAAGCTTAAGACTGAAGGTTCATTCCAGTGTCCCAGAATCCCTTGCATGAAAAAAAAAGTAATGGCAGTAAGAGGAAATATGCCAACAGGCGTATTTTGCTTTAAGCCTTGCTTGTGATTTTATGGAAGAAGTGTTACTAATAACGCTTTCCAGAGAGAGAGAGAGAGACTGAGGCAGCAAACTGGGGAAAGGGCCACTGCCCAAAGTTGCAGTCCCAGCAGGGCTGAACTACAACCACTGAGTGACCTCCAGATACTGGAAAGCAGCCTTGACACCTAAGGTGGATTCTGGAAAAGGACAAGAAGATATCTAAAATTCAGTTTACTTATCACTTTGACATGAATATAATAATACATACTCAGACACATTCTCATTTCAGTTCAGCCCAGTGCTAGATTATAGATTTAGGATCAAAGACTGTAAGTAACTCTCACACAATGGGAACCGTATCTAAGCCTTGCAAATAGTGACTATGAAGAGAGTGCGTGTGTCTTGGTGCATAACCAATTGAACATGAAATGCCTTTGTAAAGCAGTTGCTAAGAGGGCTAATGTGATTCTTCAGTATCCAAGTAGGAAACTATCAAGTAAGTACAGAGAAAAGACACTAACTATGTATATTAGTGAAACCATTTAATACTACTGTGGCCTGTTATCTTGCCTATGCTTTTAAAAAGGTGTTAAAAAACTTCAAAGAGCACAGAGAAGTACTACAGTGATTTCAAGTCTCAGTCTTATACTATGCTAGGTGAGCTATCCAATGGATTCCATCTATTTCACCCAAAGGCAGATTGATCCAAATCTACATGCTACAGGAATCTCCATGGAGAGAAGTTCTCTGACAAAGGAGGTCTGCTTTAATTAGGAGACAAAAGCATAATCATATATTGTGGCTTGCCAAATCACAACTATTCAGTCTGGAAGTAACTTGCAATGTTTCCTAGTGATCTAATTAACCAATGAAGCCTTTAAATCACGACAGGATGCATTAGTAGTTAAAAAAAAAGTTATATATTGATACAGAAATCCATCAAAATCCCAAGAAGGCAATGGTTTGTTTAAATGGTCTGGCTTATAAAATTTATGAAGTATGCAACATTTTTTCTCTGTCAGATATAAATACATGAAGAACGTAAGTGCTTATATCACAAGAGGATGATAGTGTTTTGCAATCCACGAGAACAAAAGAGGATGTTGATCAGCTACCAGGAATAAGTATGCTTTATTTTTAATTTCACAGACCTGGGTCACTTGCTCCAAAGTCTTAAAAGAGCTGAATGAGGAGATTTCTGTTCCACTAAGGTTTATTTTTAATCTTGGAATAACAGAAAGATAACAGAAGAATGAAAGAATGATAATGTTGTTTGAATGTTTTAAAAAGCCAAACAGGACAAGATGTGTAACTGTGGAAGGGTTTAGCCTGCCGGAAACATCAACCCTGGAGGAAATAGCACAACAGCTTCTATCCGAAGTGCTTAATAAAAACATTAAAGAGTAGGAATACAATACTTAATGTCATTAGACCTTCCTGTGTAAAAGGAGTTTCTGTCAAATAAACCTAATATCATTTGAATGACAATGGTAAAGGCACAGATGAAACACTTTGTAAGGCATCTGACTGAACACCCAGAAGACAGCTCTGCTTAAATTCAGAGAATACAAGAACAAAACAGGACGTAATATTAGATAGACAGATAGACTTCAGCTGACAAATCTCAAAAAGTAGTTGCCAGTGGGGTATCATTACTGAAAAGAGGCATTTCTAATGCACCATAAGGATCCATATTTGATGGAAAAGTACTAAATATTTTATCATTTACCTTGAAGTAAATATAAAAAGAGCTGAAGCTAATACTTGAAGGTAACACAAAGTTTGGCAGAGCACTACAAAGCTTTAAAGACAGAACAGTCATACAGAGTGATTGATAAAGTGCGGAAGTCCAGACCCTTTCAATCCATGCAAGTTTTGAAACAGTTGAATACTACAGCATATGAGCTTATGAACACGGAAGACAGGCCATGAACTACAGAGCCAGAAAGGGGAAGCCACGGAGGAACTGCACTCTGCAAAGCTGCAACTGTTAAAAAAATTTAGGAAACATCAGAGGAGAAAGTGTGAGCTTCCAGTAAAAGGCCATAGCCAAAAGGGCCAGTTCAGTCTCAGGATATATGACTGGAAGAAGCAATATGTAGCACTGGTATGATAGGCTCTTAAACCCTAGGTCTAATTCTAATGTCTACATTTTCTTAAAGAAAGGACTCTAAAAAATTACAAAGAATAAATGAAGCAGCTTAAACGTGACTTGAGAACTAGAATAAATGCCTTATAGTAGAAGACAAGGAACTCCATCTGTTTACTTTTTCAAAAGACAGATAAAGAAGGGACTTGATTATAGCCAGCAAGGGAAAAACACTGGATTTCTGAAACATCTTTGTTTCAGGAGAAAACTGCATCACAAGAATCCACATTTGGGAGCTATCGTTAGACAAATTCCAAACAGATACAAGGCTCAATGTCTTTTTAAAGTAGAGGGAGTTAAAACATCACAACAATTTACCAAGGAAAGTAATAGATGGTCTTTTAATGCCTTCACACCAAGGCTGGTTAAAACACAACTTCCCCAAAGAGGCCCAAAATTATTAGATTTAATGTGGGGGAAATAGGAGAAATTGAGGCTTGACGTTTCTTACTCATGAACACTCAAACTATGAGTACGTGGGGATAATTAGATAATTGACAGAAGGCTGAGCTAGCTGGGTACAGTGGTTCTTTTTGGTCTTAAAAGTCTCTGGCATTTTGAAACCCGCACATGCCACAAATCACTCAATTAGCAACAGGAGAGATGACTGCAGATTCACTTTGAGTAGCAGGCATTTGTTTTCTACTGAGTTGAGCAACACATCAGGAGTTACGATTCCTGGTTTCTGTTCCTTATACTGCCACTTACCTGTTGGTTAACTTTTGACAGTTTTTCTCACAGTCTCTTAGTTGAGGAAATCAGTAATTAATTAACTAAATAGCACTAATACATCTCATTCTCCAAATAATAATTCTTCGTGGTTTAGTTGCTTTTATTTTTATTGTTGAGTCTCCAATACCCAAAATGCAAAGAAACCCAGGTGCAAGGACAAGCCTTACTTGTCCTTAAGACATCTTTAGCAGCAGCAAACTGAACACAGAAAATGACAAGCACAGTCCCATGGCGAACAGCTCTTTGTAGAAACGCTTCCGAGTTAATACACTGAAGGAAACAATGGCACCCCTGGCAGGAGAAGACAGACAAGGCGACCTGATAGGTGTTTACTATTTCAAATATCTATGATTCTCTGGAGTTTGTCCCAGTAGGGTAGTCTTTTTTCATCCCTTTTTTACACAGCACCAGTCCACCTTTTTGAGGCAGTAAAAACAAAACAAAACAACTGTTCCTTGGTTTTTAAGTCTCCTGTAAAAGACAACCCCACATAGATTCAGCACTCAGAAAAAGGGCCCAGTTGGGCAGTAATAAACTTTCTTAACAGTTACTTCCACAGTTACAGCCACAGGGAAAGAGATGCACATAATCACAATGTGGACATTAGTCCTGGATGGAAAGATTCCCAGGCCCAAGCTAAAGCCTGGGAGTTGTCTGTTGCTACCGCAGCCCATACTGATCTGGAAAGATTTCCTTACTGGAAATGCTCACTGCTATCCTTTAAAGAATTCCCAACTCCATACATGGAAAGATCACTCAGTGCTGAAAGGCAGATGCCTTTGCAACACAGCTCAGAGGCAGTTTTACAGCTCTGCTTGTTAATATCCTCATTTTGGATCAATTGTTTTGGGGGCCTTAATAATTACAAATGGTGAAAGAAGCCAACCTATCTTGCATTTCTCTGCAAACATCCAGGATTCATCCAGCCGTCCTTATTGCTCTTTTTACTTATAGCAACTTCCTCAAACCTAGGCTGCCCGCCACACGCATGAATGCTTGCCTTCATTCAAATGGGCATCGTTACACCCCCGATAAACACGTGGCACTCCAGCCTTCTCTGAACCCTTCCCTCTGTTCCTCCAACTCCTCCTACACACATATCTCACTTCCACATCTACACATTACTGCCTAATTTTGCACAAACCTGTATATCAGACCTTACACCAAATTGACTCTCTGCTGCTCTGACATCCCACTGCTCAGCTGCCTTCCCCCTCAGCAGCGTGCAAGCCTGCAGGAACGTTACCTTGCTATGCAATACTGGCAATGAAGGGATTATGTGTATCATGGCCTCTGATGGGTTGCAGCACACTGTAGTTAACATAAGGCAAAGCAAATGGAATATCTACTTGAAAATACCACAGGGAGCCTAGAAACGGTGTAGCCACACCAGGAAATACTTAAACATAAAATCCTCCATATTACAGTGGATCAGCATTCTATATCTGAAAACCTCCTCCTCAAATACCCAGGCAAGTCTAATAGAACAGATGTGTAGCAATACTCCCCTAAAACCATTTCACAGACTCCACTTATTTGGGGCTGGGAAAGCGTGCATGCAGAAGCTGTCGTCTTTGTATTTTATATACCATCGAGGATTTTTCTTCTGTGAGTTTTTCCAGTCACAATAACATCCCATGGCAAGGATTTCCATGACTTTAATTGCTGTCCTATTTTTTGTTGTTTGTTCTGAAGCTTGCCCTGCCTTTATCTTTTGATGCCACTTACTCCCTCTATTTGAAAATAAACTGAATGACAGTTCCCTTTGATTCCTCTTCTACATCACACATGATTGTATGTCCCACTATCGTATCCTTTCTCTATCAATTCTGTTATGAAGAGCCATAGTCTGTTTGGCCATTCCTTGTATAGAAGTCTCTCTCTTGACCTTTGATGATCTTTGTTGCCCTTCTCCCCTTTCTGAGGTTAAAAGGACAGAATGACAGCATCCAGTACGGTTTTATTTAATGACATCATTATATTTTCTGTATTGTTCTCTCTTCCCTTCCTAAAAATTTCTAACATTAGATGCATTTATTTGACCAATACTGACCACCGAGCAAATATTTTCAAAGAATTCTTTACTAAACCACCAGAATAAACTCAAAGCCCGTCATTGCATATGGAAAATTTGGATTATTTTCCCTCCCTCCCAATATGCATACCTCAATTTGTATTTAAATACACTTAATCTGCCATTTCTTTGTCCAGTCATTCAGCATTACTAGGTCATCCTCTGCAGTTCTGCAGACAGTCCTCACCTAAATACTTTCATATTCTCAACAAAATGTATGCCTTCTCCATCCACATCCCTTTCCATTTGTAATTCCACTAATGAATCTTCAGACCTCAGCATAGATCCCAGAGGTCTTCTCCACTGGGGCCTTCCCATGGGAAAACTGCCTGTTCAGTCCTACATTCTGCTTTTTACCTTTCAACCAGTTCTTCCTCTGTGTAGGGACGTTCTTTGTCCATTGTTTTTTTAACTCTCGAAGAGCCTTTTGGTGACATACCTCACTGAAAGACGTTTGAAAGGTAGGCTACATTTACCAAAATTCTTGGCCACACACTTGCTCAGGCCTCAATAAATCCAAGGGAGCTCCTGGTTGCCACAATTAAAATACAATGCCAATACTATTCGTAAGTCCTTTGCACCACCACCAAAGTTCATCTGCTGCAATCCAAATAAGTGGAGTCTGTGAAATGGTTTTAGGGGATTATTGCTGCACATCTACTCCTTTAGACTTGCTTGAGTATTTGAGGAGGCAGTTTTCAGATACAGGCCTTTGTATCCCACAACACCCTTCTCTCTAAACTGGAGAGATATAGATTTCATGGCTGGACTGTTCGGTGGATGAGGAATTGGTTGGATGGTCGCATTCAGAGCATAGTGGTCAACAGCTCAACGTCCAGATGGAGATCAGTGACAAGCAGTGTCCCTCAGGGGTCCATATTGGGACCAGGACTGTTTAATATCTTCATCAGTGACATAGTGGGATTGAGTGCACCCTCAGCAAGTTTGCAGATGACACCAAGTTGAGTGGTGCGGTTGACATGTTGGAGGGAAGGGATGCTATCCAGAGGGACCTGGACAAGCTTGAGAAGTGAGCCCATGTGAATCTCATGAGGTTCAACAAGGCCAACTGCAAAGCCCTGCACGTGGGTCAGGGGAACCCCTGGCATCAATACAGATTGGGGGATGAAGGGATTGAGAGCAGCCCTGCTGAGAAGGACTTGGGGGTACTGGTGGACGAAAAGTTGGACATGAGCCAACAATGTGCACCCGCAGCCCAGGAAACCAACTGGAAGCATGGCCAGCAGGTCAAGGGAGGTGATTCTGCCCCTCTGCTCTGGTGAGACCCCACCTGGAGTCCAGCTCTGGAGCCCTCAGCACAGGAAAGACATGGATCTGTTAGAGCAGATCCAGAGGAAAGCCACAAACATAATCAGAGGGATGGAGCACTGCTCCTACGAGGACAGGCTGAGAGAGTTGGGGTTGTTCAGCCCAGAGAAGAGAAGGTTCCAGGGAGACCTTATTGTGACCTTTCAGTACTTAAAGGGGGCCTACAGGAAAGATTGGGACAAAATTTTATTAGGGCTTGTTGCAAAGGGACAAGGACTAATGGCTTTAAACTAAAAGACAGAAGACAGACTAGATATAAGGAAGAAATTTTTTACAATGAGGGTAGTGAAACACTGGCACAGGTTGCCCAGAGAGGTGGTAGATGTCGCATCCCTGAAAATATTCAAAGTCAGGTTGGACGGTGCTCTGAGCAACCTGATCTTGTTGAAGATGTCCCTGCTCATTGCACGGAGTTGGATTAGATGACCTTTAAAGGTCCCTTCCAACCCAAACTACTCTATGATTCTTACCAAAAAGTGTCCTTGTACAAACCAAGTCCCATAAGCTCCAGTTGCAAAACCAAAGGGGACACCAACACTTATTTGCCCTCCTCTGCTGGATGCACTGGCAAATCCAGCCTCCAGGAGGAATGGGGAAATCAAGCTGGAATCAAGTTTTTAAAAACCAGCTGTGGTTTCCACACAGACCCAAAACTCTTAGGAAGGAATAGAAGAAGTGATTTAGAAAACGCATTCAATGTCTAAGCTGTCATTTGAATTATTACTGTGTAATGTATAGACTTTATATGAACCTCACGAGATGGAAGTTATTAACCTAATAAGTTACATGCATAATTAATTTCTCCTGTGATATATGATTTGTGAAGTTTTAACAAAATGTGTCCTAGAGGTTGTAAACAGGAAAACTAGCCTGAAGCCAGAAGAGCTAAGAGTATGCTAATTAAGAGAACATACTAGAAATACATATTAAGAAAAAAAATGGAGAAGGAGATAGAGGAAGTGACAATGCTGCATTTCTATGTGATGTCCTAGTGTGCAGTCATGAATAATAGGAAGCAAGCTCAGACGAGGAGAGAGAAGCAGGCACACCAAGCTCAGGCAAAGGAGAATGGAGGCATTCAGTGTTCTTGTTTTCTCAGATGAAGGCAACTTCAGGACTAATCAGCCCTGGAATATAAACCAGGGAAAAGGAGGAAAGTGCTCAACTGACAGTTTGCCTGGTTAGCTGAACATTGAAGCTGCAGAGGAAGAAGCTATTCTTAAATATGAGAACAGCATACACTTTTCTTGATCTTTGCTTTGTAACCAATTTTAATATTGCAGTTGACTGTTTAACCATTACCTGAATAGAATAAATGAACTGGACATCCCCAGTAACAGCTTCTGCTTGAGAGAAATGACAAACACAGCAGTCTTGTCCTCTAGGAGTAACAAGTCACATGGATCATGGTTTGTCAAACTCTTGAGAAAGTTCTGCTGTGCTGCAGGTGGTTTTCTTTATAGTTCTTTACACCTTCAAGATGGGTGCTGTGACAGCCCCTCCTTTGGGAGGCTACAACCAACATCCCATTTAGTCAGTGGCCATAAAGGGTTATAGGGCAGCTGTAGAAACCCAACTGTGGTCACATCACCAGTATCAGGAGGACAGATTTCACCCTAACATCTCACTGGTTTTCTCAGGAAAAATGGCAGTTTTGAAGACAGCCATAAAACAAGTAACAGTGCAAACAGATCTTCGTAATTAATCATCTGATTTATGGGGAAGATGTCCTAGCATTGCCAAAGTTGAAGCGTAGAATGAACCCCACATCAGAGGTCTGAGAGAGAACTGGCACCTACATAAACCAGAACAGCCACCTCTTCTCCCACCCACTTAGATAATAGCCATATTGAGCTCATATTAGCTAAAAGCCTCCAAGCACTAAGCCTTTCAGGATCTGCTGCACTTCTGAGTCAGCAGTTAACAATGCAAGTGAAACCCTTTGCTTCCCACAACAGCGAAAGACTGGGAAATGTTTGCCATCAGAGCCTGGTCCAGATCGTTCCAGTGGTTTGTCCAATCCAGCAGCCAACATGAAAACAACCGTGCTGCCCTCCTAGCATTTCACAGCAATGTTTTAGTCACCTCAAGTGTTCTGAATTCCACTCTCAGTTCTTTTCTCTGACAAAAGTTCAGAAAGCATCAGCATACTTATCTTCACATCTATTCAAGGCTTGAAACACACTGGAGCACTTCACAACCAAACCAAACCAGAAAACAAACACCAGCAGACAGCTGAGAAGCAGGATCAGAATGGTACAGACCTGATCAGCCTTCTAAAAATCACCAGCTTCATTCCCTGTTGCTGCTACTGCCTGACGGTGGCAAGTGCATGCAAAAGCAGACTGCCTGCCTACCTCCTGCCCCAATCAAGGGAACAACTTGCCTCTGGCTGGCATCTCACTGCATTCAGCTGCAGTAGAAGAGGAAAATCTCAAGGACAACCAATCCAGCTAGGACATTCTGCCAAGGTTGCTGTTCCTAGCTGAGGAAATGGTCCTCTCCATTTTTTTCCCCAGCTAGAAAGAGGGAGAGAATATACCCCCCCACACACATTATCCTAAAGCCCGCAGGTGCCAGCAATCCAAATAAACGTAGAGCAATTAACAGAATTAACACAGCTTTAAATAGCTTGGCTCACCAGATGCGGACTCCTAGCAGGATTCTATAAAATGTGAAGTTATTACAGATAAAACCATTAATCATCTGTTCAGAGACTTGTTCTAGATGCAAAACCCATTCCACTTAAAAAGGCTAATAATCAGAAAGAAAGGCACAGATTTAACAGGAATGATTATGCCATTCTCAAACCCCATTTCTAAATGCCATTTTTCATCTCTGCCACCACTCCCAAACCCTGTGTTTCCTCTGCTTGCTAACACTGATACAGTAAGAAAGCTTTGCTGGCATCACTCACAATTACCTCTTGGGGTGCTAGAACTAAGTCACCATCTCTGCCACTTTCACTCTGGCCAGAGGAGCTTAGTGACTTGCACACTACGCATCACTGCTTTCCTGGATGCCGTTGTTACTGTTCAGTTGTGTGTCATCAGCCCCACACAGCTCACGGATAACTGATGCTCTCCCTGAAGCATTAAGTGCTCAAGTGCTAAGATTTGTGCTTAGGAAGTAGGAGCATTTGAGTTTTACCCCTTCCGGCGACATGAAGTCACCAGTAGCCACAGTATGCAATACAGCAATCCTCCTGATGTTCCCCTAAGACCTGTTAAAATGAACACCATTCATCTCATTGTGCTACTACATCTATGTCTAGACAGCTACGAGAAGCAGGGGCGGGGGCAGACCCCAACTCATCTTGGAGCTCAGATATTACCATTTCTACCATCTCCAGTTAAGGAACTGTAGCTCAAAGAATATAAAACCTTGTGATAAGCAATTCAGAGCTTAAGTTGCATCTTTCCATATACCTGTATTATTCCCACTGAATTGCTTAGGAATCTAGATACATCCACTGTTAATTCTCAACTAA
Source organism: Ibidorhyncha struthersii (assembly GCA_013398815.1). Lineage (NCBI taxonomy): Eukaryota > Metazoa > Chordata > Aves > Charadriiformes > Charadriidae > Ibidorhyncha > Ibidorhyncha struthersii. The sequence goes on along the minus strand of VZSZ01009274.1, from coordinate 181,866 downwards.
ATGAATTCTGCCTTGTGCAGTCAGAAGGAAGGAGGGAGAGAAAAAAATCCCAAAGCACAGATATTTAGTGCCACAGACAACTTCAACAGGAGTAGACCAAAGCCAGACAGCAGCAATGACAAAGAATTAGAACAGAAAGAAAATGAGACACATACAAAATATGGTTGTATCCTATTGAGTCCACTGCCTTTTCCAAGCAGTTCAAGTAACAAATGCTGCCCATTAGTTCCCTGCCTGCTCCTGTCCTACTCACACTTGACAGCTAGCTGGCTCGCTGCTACGGAGGAGTGGTGGACCTGGGAGGAGTCGTCCAGCCCACTCGCTCAACATTCAAACCTCATCATCCTTTCCTGCCTCCCTTGTTGGCCGGTGCAGCAGCCTGGCTTTCTGTAGTGGGTAGTAGCAGCTCAGTCTTTCCCCATTGCCCGCAACACAATGCAAACACGTGCGCATTTCATAGCAATAGTCTAGCCTTCACGGTCAGGTAAGAAGATTTATAGAGTGACTGCTGCTCCCAAAGAGATGACACTTGTCAAGTGGGAAATAAGGTACTACAGCCAAAAAACCCCATTCTAATTAAAGCTCTAAAAATCTAGGTCCAGCCCTTGCACACCATGACTGTATGACCACAACCTATCTGAAAACACAGCTAAAGTATAATATTCACTGCTGGGCACTTCCATGTTCGAAGACTGCAATAAAATTAAAAGACCAACAGGAGAGAAAATAACTACCAAGAAGGCTGAGAACTCACTAATGGTCCCAAAGTCAGACAGAAATGGGGTTAATTTAGAAGTTCTAGCCTCAAACCCAGTGGTGCCTGTTCCTGCTGGTAAAGGTAGCAGATATTTTTAAAAGAAGCATAACTGGTTATATTAAAAGAAAGTGTGTTGGCAGGCACAGTTACGTAGGAAGCAGAGTCCTTTTCATTCTTGAGCTTGGACCAGGTACTAAAATACAGAAGGAAAGGTGCTTCTCTCATCATTATTACAGCTATGTCAAGAGTCAGAGGGCATATTATAGCACTGGAGAATACAATAAACTCTGCATGCTCCATGTTATTAGCTCTCAAACCCTACATGCCAAAAAAGTGAATACGTTCTCTCTTTACCTTCCTTCGTGATCAGCATCCCACTCACTCCTCGGCTGAAAGTGCCTGTTTTATACACATGTACATAAACAGCACAGTTTTGCAACTCTCCTCTCTCCTATAATTTTATTAATACTAGCATATAGCAGATCCTGACTCTCCAAAACTACTCTTGTCTGCATTTCTCTCTGACAGCATAAGATTGATCCTTAGCAATCTCTTTAATGCAACATAAGGAGTGACAAAGAAAAGTTTATCTCCTATTTATTCTCAGTACTCGCCCAAACCAAAAGTTTGCTAAGCTTAGTGAACTACAAAGCCAAGCAAAGCAAAAACAGCTCGTTTACTTTCATCATAAGCTGAGAACATCAGGCTTTGGACAGCCGAAGTTGACAGCATCCATTAGGATAGGACCACATTTGACTAACAGAATGGGAAAAAGCCAGAAATCTTTGCCACAGTAACCTCTGTATCACCACTGCTCTGCTGATGACTTTGGACTCAGCTATGTTTGTCCATCAATACTTGGTATCCTGTCTTAGTTTGCTCATTCTTGAATAGAGATTGATTAGATCACGTGTGCAAGGATTGTTGCTTTAATATTTCCATTCTTTAGGGCCTCAGTAACCAATTACCTTTATCATATGCCCAAAGCACAGGTTATATTGCTCCAATCCCCACTACATTTTCTGAATTTGCTTATATGAATATAGTTCTACACTTGTAAACACTCATTTACGAAACAACACCACATGGCACATCCCTTGCAGGTACAGAAGCTCAGCAGGAGTCAGGTTCATTAGGCAGGAAAGAAAGGCCCGCTCTTGATGGTCCTGCTGCAAAGCAAGCACAGATGGCCGTAGCACCGGCGCTGAGGGTCACATGCAGATGGCGCAGTCAGGATGCAGTGCAGTGCTCTACTTCTGGTGCAACACATCAGCCTGCTGCTGGCTACACTGCCCAGTGGTGACACCAACCTCCGCTGCTGGTTTCCTCCCTAGGTGCCTGTTCCAGTGGCACTGGGTTAGGCCACACTTTGTTCTAGCTCTGTGGATTCTCTTCAGCTTATGAGCAATATGTGGCAGTACACAGTTCAAACAGCCTGGCAAAAAGACGCCTCTTACACCTTCTGTATAAAAAGTTTCAGTATCTACATTTGCTCATGAATGCTTGCTTTAAAATATATGCTTAACCTACATATATGCTTTATTAAACAGACTTTGGCCATTAAATGCTTTTGTAAACTTTCTAAGAGTGCAGTAACTTTAGGAGTTCAGTGCCACTGAACTGCTGATATGTCAATTATCCTTTAAATTAATCCCCCAACAAAATTTATGCACTGGGGCTGACCTAGAATGCCTGCAAGCTGCTGTCTGCCTACTGATAAGAGTTCCAGAGAACAAGATAGTATATTGTAATAAATGTGATCTTAACTAGAACCTGCATTTGTTTAATTTGGGGGCAGACCTATTAAAAAAAAAAAAGACCAAATAATTTGTACTTCTAGGTTCATTATGGTTGTAGGATTCTAGAGCCTTTGCTATATGAATTCCATGAAAGAAAAAATTTTAGGAGCCTAGTGATTCTTTCAGTACACAGATAATAAAAATAACATCTCCTCCACCTCCGGTACCAAAGTCAGCTGAAACTTCATTTCCTATCTTTGGATCTCCCATGTTTTACCAACTGAAAAGTAATTCTAGTATTTCATTTTCATACTCAAATTCCTTCACTAAAGACTAATTTCATAAGGCAATTTCAAATTGTTTTCCAGCTTAACAGGAACACTTTCCATGGGTATATGGGCAGGTCATAAGTAAACTTTCTATGGGGTATCATGGGTACATTACTCTTCCACTTTCTATGTGGTCAAACATTTGATGGAAGAGACTGATCAATAGTTGAGGTTAGCTTATGTTATTTTGCAACAAACCCTCATCCAATATTATTATGCCAGCAAAACTCTTGCTATGGATACAAATAAGCCAAGCTGACAACGTTCTTTTCTGTGTCATGGATGAGGCGATAATGCTAGCAGAAACCTTTCTTCCATAGGGTACGCAAGGGCTAAGCTATGTAAGGAAAAGAGGCTTTGAACAACTCCCTAGCTAAAGCAAAGCTGTAGCACTGGCAGCACACACACACACCTGACAAGACTACTGATTTTAGTTCCTGTGGGGAGGCCATTAATCCTTACTGAAAATGTGAGAACAAGAGAAAGTAAAATATTAACCTCTGGAATGTGCAGACTGACATGTAATTCATTAAAGAGTCTCCCCAAATCCAGTAGAAGTTTAAGTTTGTCCTGGTTTGAGGTAAAACAGGACCAATTTTGTTCAGTAACTTTGCTTCTTAGCTGGCCCTCTTCTAACTACTGATATTAACAGCATATTGTGCAGACAATGTTTGCTCTCGGAGTGGTAAGACCAATATTTATAGTCAATGCCCAGGCATGGTATGTAGAGATGCTCTTGCTTACACTTATTGCTATAACAGCCAAGGCCACCAACTTTGTTACTTGCCCTGTTGGAGGGTCGGAAGTGGAAAAGCGCAGTGGGGTCCCACCTGCGGGGAGGAGCGGACAGGACAAGTGACCCAAAACTGACCAACAGGGTATTCCATTCCATCTGCCTCATGCTCAGTATAAAAGCTGAGGGATCAAAGGGTCAGTCTGGGCTCTTTCTTCATTGGCTGACATCTGAGGAGGACTCTCTCTGTTCATCTGCCTTTGATCCTGATCCTGAATGCAGATCTGGAATCCAGTTCCCATCCATCACTGAGTCCAGCCTGGGACTGCCCCAGTGCCAGCTGGTGTCGTGACTGTCCCTGGGAGCTTGATACGGTTTTGTATATATTTCATTATTTCCTTTTTATTTTATTATTAAAGTAGTTTAGTTCCTTCTAAACTCATAAGTCTCTTTTTCCCTTCTCTGCCTCTCTCTTTGAAGAGGGGTAGAGGGGAGCATCTGTCAGTCCTATCTGGGGTCCCCCACGTCCGCAGTAGCCGATTCAGCCCAAACCACAACAAAGTTTTAACTGGATCCATAAATGGAAGATCATTTCCCATTCTGGTCAGACATGGAAGCAATCGCCTAAGATACACTACACTTATGATGCAATTCCTATTATCTGGGACTCAAATGCAACAGAAACAGCACAAAGCAGAGAAACACCCATGAGACCCGCTCACTTTCAAAAATGAGCTGCAACACCAACTGTTTATTCAGGACTGATCTTCATTTGAAGAGTCCCCAGCCTTACCTCAGCTACTTAGATTGCTTGGGAGTACGGTCTGTTCTGGATTTTTTCATTTCCTCACCTGAGCTGACTCAAGAGAAAGTAGGGGTGGCATTTCACACCCATCAGCAACAGCTCAGCTGGCAAATTAAGATACACTTTTGACGTAAACTATATAGGCCCTGTACAATATTCTGAAGTTTGTTTTTCACACATCCCCTTGTCAGCTTGACAAGGAAGAAAGGATAAACCAAGAATAATATTACTGGTAAAGAAAATTGCCCAGAGAAACAAAGTTGCAGTAATTCCAGGAACGTCTAGTATTCTCCAGTAAGAACATCAGTCAGTTCGACTCTTACACTATGCTGAAGACACAGGCTCTCCCTGCCAGGAGGAAAAGCAACAAAAAGAGGTGGATTAATAGGTAGAATGTCCCTCTATTATCTATTGCCCTAACAGTGGCAGGCTGTATAAGGTTGACCAAGTGACATCACATCTGTGCCTCAGTTGCAGCATTTGAAGGAAGAGGATAATGACATTTACTCCCTTTGGTACTGTATTTTAGCTGACAGTTTGAAAGAATCCAGAATCTCTGAGGCTGCTTTGAAAAAGGCACCCACTGAACTCTTCAGGCGAAGGGTCCTATGAGCTAATACTATTCATCATTATGAATTAGACTTTTAGTACATATATTTACTAAGCATAGGGTCACAGTGCATGAAACTCTGTACCATTGGATTTTCTGTGTGAGATCCTCATCATTCACAACAATCACAATTTCAAAAAAAACCACGAGACATTACACAAACATACTCCAAAACCAAAGATACTCATTTGTCCTGTTAAACTGACTAGGGCATTCTGATCCAAGTTTCTCCTGGGACCTCACAGTCTGAGATATTCTACTTGGTGTTTAGGATGTGGAGAAAGTAGAGGGAATTCACTCAAAAGAGTATTAAATAGGAACAAGCTCAGAGACTACAGGGATCACTAGGTGGTTTGTTCCTCTACACCCAAGCTCCTTCAGATGAATTAATTGTAAAATGTTGACATTGCATTACTGTACCACAGGATACTTTCCTCTCTGCATGCTCCATCTGCATCACAAAAGCTCACCTCTGACCTTTCATCTCCCATGACTCATAGACACTGCACAGAAATCTGCATCCTCTCTCTTCTTTTCCACCTGGCTCACTGTTTGTTGGAAGGACTGCCTTGCCTTTGGTTCACAGAACAAACATTTTTCTTTTCTCCCCCTCCTGAGTAATTCCTTAAAAAAAAAAAAAACCCCAAACACTAGCAAAATCAACTGAATCAAGCGCTTTCTCCAGAGAGGCTGACATTGATCACTTTGCTAAACGTTAGTATTGGGACCATGAACCACAGAAGACTTGCTTTACTTATGCCTGGTTCAACATAAGTGGAATTATAGATTTTCTCCTGTACTTGTGTGTAGGGTAAATTTCACTCTAGTACTTATTCCTGAGAAAAGAGGATGGGGTGACCTAATCTTTTACGGTTATAGAATGGTGTGAGCATGTAAAGATATAGGCAAGCAAAACAAGGGAGGCACAATGCCACTCCTTCTGGCAGCACAGCAGAGGTCTCACAGGGCAACAGAAGTTCCTCTACTAAGGTAAAAATATTTGTTTAAAAACAATCCTCCTCAAAACATTGCTTCTTTTCCAGTGCTGTCAAAAAGCCCAGATGAGAAAGGTGCTTCAGCTTTTAGGTGCTCAGTTAAGACACCCTTTTGCTCACCTTGACTTCATGTCTTGTTGCACAGTCATACCAGAAAGCACAAGGTATTCTTCCCTGTGTACTACAAAGTCGTGCAGGACTCATGCCCAAGCATCCAACATGTGTTGGCAGCCAGCAGGCAGCCTGGGAAATGTTCTATTGCTCAACCATATATCCATTCTGACTCTGAGCTCATATAGAAATACCAAATGCAAACCAGCCCAGGAACTAAGCTTATAAGCATTACTTGATGAAAAAACACTACCATCTTCCCCTCTGTTTACTGGTCTATTCAAGATTCTTTCAGCATCTTGCCTTGTATCTCATTGCTCTCAGTTTCCAAGTGCTTCCATTCCCACCTCCAAATCAAATCTTTCCAGAAATATGTTTCTTATTACCTTCATGAATTTCAGCAGGACCTGCTCAAAGCATTGGCCAATGTCTCCCCTGTTGTGCCTCCCAAGCCACTGTGTTATGTTTCTACAACAAGGGCACTCAAAAACATGATGGAGGCCTTGTGCTGGATGCTCCGCAGATGCACAGAGAAAATGCACATGCATTCTTGACTCCCAATACACACAGCCTAGAGCTGCAACAGGAGGTTGATCCACCACAGCAGCAGTAACGCAATTGGAAATTTAAGAGCGAGGGGCAACCAAAAATTTTACAGGCCTCTGGATCTGGAATTTTAGGAATCAGGTTTGTCATCATCATCAGGGCTATTTAGGATGCTCTGGCAGAGAGTAGTAATGGGAGACCAAGATTAAGAACAAGACACGTTTTGAGGAGAGGAATCATATTCAGCCTTTGGCCATGTTTTGCCTGCTAGTCCCTCCCTTTCTTTTTCAAATATTAACTTCACTAGAGTAATATAGATAGGAACCAGACTGGTCCAAATATAATAGAGCAGCTGGAGCAGCAGCATCAGACTAACATGTGTGGGCAATTAATGCCCTTCATGTGGTAAGTTCCTTCAGAGCCTATCAGTGAAATTCCCCACACTGTTGATTCCTGACTCTCCTCTTATGCATTCCTGGGGCTCTGGTAAATCACTGCTGTGGAAGAGGATCTTGGGCACCCAAAGGCCTTTTGGGCTATCTGGTCTCATCGCTAGGGAGGGGCTCTTATAACTGCAACTTCCTCTATCTGCCCTCTTCACACTCGGGCTGTTTTTCTCTGCCTCAGTGTTTTAGCCCTTCCTCTATCTGCACCTTCAGCCTCCTCCCCAGTGTGACACTCCAACCAGAAGAACTCATCCCCAAACAGAAATCACATCATTACACATGCAAATAGGCCTGAAAAAGACCTGGCTTGCAGACAGCATCTGATACGTACATACAGCAACTGGGCACACTCATGAACCATTTGGAAATCTGGCTTCTAGCAGTTAAATTGCAGACAGAAATGATCTAAGCTTTCACAGCTTTCTCCCATCACGGCCAGATGGTGCCTGACCCCTGCAATAATTTCTGCCATATTCTGCCCATATGCAAACCTCACTGCTTCCATCAAGCTGTTAGTACCAATCAACATTTTTTGGAATTGAGATTTTAATAAAGCATTGATAGAAAAATACAAAGATTTCATAAATTCTCTCATGCACATCCATTCTCTAGGGACCACCTTAGGCTCTTCTAAAGCACCTCCATCTGTACCATCTAAGTACTGCTCCAAGTAAATTGAATCTGAATGACTGGCTCCCCCTAATAGACCCTAGGAAATATTCTGATTCTCTCACTTCACTTGCAATTAGAGACTGAAATCCAGTTTTTCCTCTTCGCCGACACAGCTAAATTTCCCACCCAGCCACCCTCCATCTCCATCCCTGACTACTGGAACCTCATCCCTGAGACTCTCCAGTACATGCAAAACATAGCTGTTTGTCACTACCTTTCTTGTCCTACCTCCTTCTGGCCGTATGGGCATCTCTAAAAAACTATTAACAGATCCTTTTCTCTTTCCACCTTCAGGCAGTGCTTCTCCCTGTTTATCCATTCACTGACTCTTAAAGCACTGTCACTCTTCCCCTGGCACCCATTAAAAACACATTTCTCCTCACCTGCCTCAGATGTGCTTCTGTACCTCCTCCTATCCCATCACTCTATCTGGTTTCCTCCACAATAGGAAATACACCAGCTCACCCTCAGAGTTCCTCTAGAACAATTTATCTTAAGACTGAAGGTCCAGAAAGCCTTAGATTTTATGCAAATACAATGCAATGTCCATGTCTGATGTCTGTGTACTGCCCTATTTACATATTCTGCCTTTTAAAATTTTCATGGAAAAAGTTACCTCTATTTTCCAGTCTTGCTCCCTCATTACAGTGTCAGGTATACTGCAACACTGCCAGGATGGCTACAGAGCAATCTAAAACAAACAGTGCTACCAGACATTGGGACGTCTTTAATTCTGATGAAAATGGAGGAAAAAAAACCAACCTGAAACTACACATTCAGCACTTGGATTTATGATTTAGGTATATTACTGCTAGCAGCTTAGTGGAATCCCTTTAATCAGAACCTGTAGCCACAAGGAAAAGAAGAGGCAGGAGGATCTATTTTGTGGTGAAAGGAAGAAACATTAGCTCAGACAATTCAAAGAAAACATGGTTACCTTCACCATGGCTTATTTAGATACCGCAGCAGAAGAGCCCTGAGACCCTCAGTGCCTTGCCAGGAACACACTCTTACACACTCCGGTTCCTCCTAATCAAGACTTCGACTCTGACCACATGAAGTGTCTCCCCTGCCAGAGCTGGTGCTCCTCCTACCACCAACCCCAGTTGAGTGAAGTCCTTCCCAGCTGCAAAGGGGCAAAGAGGGTCATTGGGCACTCTGCCTCACTGCACTTCAGCACCTGCATGTAATCTCAGAGGAAGAGGGGAGGCAACGCTCCACTCAAGGAGCCCTCTAGCTCCCTATGTGTTTGGTTGCTGTCCTGTGAGGCGGATGCAGCCCAGATGAAATAAAAAGAGAATACAGGGGGAAGGCTGAAAGTTTCATCCCTTTTCCTTCCTAGTAAAGTGAGACATCCCTAGGGGAAGTCTTCAGTGAATGCAGAGGAGTAGGAATAGACCATTCTGCTTTAACACCTTCAGAAGATCAGTACAAGGCTTGGCAGGATGTTCTTCACCATTCCAAACAACAGTGCAATCCACTTGGGTTGTGCTATGTCTCTGGGAAGAAGCGATTACATAGCTAGGACTTTGGTAGGAAAAAAGAGCATTGCTCTACCAGAAAGCATAAACTGAAAGGAACAATACTTGCTATTATGGTCTATCCTACCCCTTTCTCTAACTTCCTTAGCTTAGAATATTTCTGTAAAAGCTCAAGCTCCTCCAGTACTGCCTGATGAGAGACTAAGCATCCTTCTTGGCCACAGAGAAAAAAAAAAAAATTAACACACAACCTATAGGGATTGATTTATGAAGTACACTGCCACACTACGTGGAGAGCCAAGTAAAGTTCCCTGTAGCCAGTTCTGGAACCAGAAACATTATAGGCACACAAGTCCTGCACTAACCTAGTTCTGCCTCTTCAAGAATCAAACTGGCTGCCCCAGGGAGTGAGGCTGATCCCCACAGGCTTTCTAGCTCTCTCGAGCCAGCTCAGGTTTCTATCATAGAATAGTGTGGGCTGGAAGGGACCTTTAAAGGTCATCTAATCCAACCCCCTGCAATGAGCAAGGACATCTTCAACTAGATCAGCTTGCTCAGAGCCCCGTCCAACCTGACCTTGAATGTTTTCAGGGATGCAGCATCTACCACCTCTCTGGGCATCCTGTGCCAGTGTTTCACCATCCTCATCATAGAAAATGTCTAGTCTAAATCCACTCTCTTTTAGTTTAAAACCATTACCCCTTGTCCTATCACAACAGGCCCTGATAAAGAATTTGTCCCCATCTTTCCTGTAGGCCTTCTTTAAGTACTAAAAGGACGCAATAAAGTCTCCCCGGAGCCTTCTCTTCTCCAGGCTAAACAACTCCAACTCTCTCAGCCTGTCCTCACAGGAGAGGTGCTCCATAGCATGCATTGCATTGCATAGATATACCCTGGCATTTCAGAAGTAAACATAAAGAAAACACTCAAAAGAACCATCGTCCAATTCCAGGTGGATCTCTCATTGATTTTTGCAGCCTTTTCATAAGTGTTTTAATCCCTAGCTAAAGAAAGAAGAGGAAACTGACCCTGGGAGGGATTTCACAAGGCAAACTAATTTCTGCTCAACTCATCCAAAGCTCCTCTTAACGAAAGCATTGCCTGCTTTGATGTCTGAGAATAACTCACTACATATGCAATAAGAAGCCTTCTCAGCCTATACAGGCTATCTATTCTGGTCAGACCCTGCTCCATGCAGGTATCACTGTTAAAGCGGCACTTCTGGATTTTGTCAGGATTCTGACAGTCATCTAGGGCTGCTCCTTCTCCATTAATCACAGTTCCCCATCACCTCCACTTGCCAAAAACAGAAGTGAGGAAAAACACAACAGTCAGCTTCCTTACATTTCCCTAGTGATACCTGCGGTAACTCACCCTGTGCCCTCAGGGGTCTGGAGGAATGACAGAACGGACATGCAAAGTGCTAATTAATAACAGGGCTTTCCTTTTGAAATATTGCATTTCTCCATTCATTCCATTTCCAGGTGCCTCCTCTGACAACCCTGCACTACGCTCGTGTTTAGTGAATAGTGTATACTGGATTCATCCTCAGAGGCCAGGCAAGGTACATTTTGGGCACGTTTTCACAGCATCTGAAAGCGTTACTGGACCACTACTAAGGGCGGGTTGTTATTAAGCAGACTATAGCTCAAACTCAGGCAGCACCAGGCTGCCTTTAAGTCAAGACAGCTGCTCATACACGTCTCCCGTCACTGCCTAGTCAAGTGAAGATTACAAAGCACATTATGATTATCTGTTTTCTTCCTCTTCCTCTCATTCTTAAGTGGTTGCTTGGGTTTTTCTTCTCACAGAGCATTATGAGCCTGGGACAGCTATGTAAGCGGCTCTTAGCACATTGTGCAAGCTAATAGAATACAAATGATTATATAAATAATAAAGCTGCTGAAGACTTTCTTGTCACCGCTTTCTCTGCTCCATTGGCTTGACTTAAAGCACACATAAAAATGGCCTCTGCTAAGTGTTATGTTCATAGCATCCATAAATAAAATTAAGATCCTGATTCAAAGAGACACTAAGAAGCTGTTCTCCTCTTGATTTCAATCAAACTGGGATGCTCAGTGCCTATGAAAATCAGGCCCAAGGCTCTACAGATGAAAACAGAAGGATTTGATCTATGCATGACAGTTTGTATTCAGCAGGACAGTTTCATTTCCTATGGAAGATGCTCACATGCTCTTTTCCAGCATATGTGCACCCCCTTAACTAATCCAGAGGTCAGGCAGGAGAGCAGCTCCAGACTGACAGCCATTGCTCACATCAAAGGACTGGCACAGAACACACAACCCCTGACACCACGAGCCGTGCATCAGTAGGATGGTAACTTGTCAGGCAGTTACAGCCACAGAACATCATCTAGCTCAGCATCGCTGTTTCCATGAGTCCTGTATGAAAACTCAGCTCTGCCTTCCCTCTGATATTAAATGTTCGCACAAAATGACAACCCTCCAGGCTGCAAATAAAATTAGACCCACCTAGCCACACCCTGTGAAAAATAGTATTAGTACAGAATCACAACATTAAGGAGAAAAATCTTGCAAGAAACTCTTATTCCAGGCTAGCTAGGAAGCTGACTGACAGAAAACTTAACCTTGTTTTTCAGTAAGCTTTCTATAACGCATTTTGGGGGTGTGAATATCTGTATCACCATTAATCAGTGTGATCATCACAAATTCTATTAGAAGGGATAGGAAAGATGACCAAAGTACAC